>QOVE01000790.1:0-18270 GCA_003521275.1 Tricholoma sp. MG99
AACACTGCAATTTCAAGTATGCAGCGGCAGTAGACCCAAGGACGCTCCCTCATGATTACTCGAAGCGTGCACTTGTGCATACGGCGACATATATTGACCGCCAATCTACGGTCATGGCTTCGGTGCTGCATGGGCTTGGTGAGGGGAGACACACCCCCACTTTGAGCGCTGCTTCCCTTAGCTCATGTCGTATAGAGACCTGAGCAACCTGAGTAAGTGGGATCACCTACTAGTAAATGGTGGTGGGAGGAGAGTATGATGGGGGAGAGTGCCAATGGGAACATGGGTTGGAGGGGGCGCGATAGAACACGAGGAGACGGTGAGAGGGTGGGCCGAAGTGATGGTATAGTATGATCTTCTGGGGCGGGATGTCTGCCATGCCTGTGCTGAACCGAGTCGCGTCATGCTCACATTCAGGTTGTCCGAGTCGGCGTTCCATCTCTGCCCATCACGGTCTGCAAGGGGAAAAGTCACTAGTAGATACAAGATCCATGCAGGATAGTGATGCATCACCCCCCGTACACTTAGTAGCACTGTCGCTCTGCTTGCACCACAGTTTTGTGATGACTATGCCACATCCTGGTGTGGCATGAGTTGACTCGGACAAAAATACAATAGATATATTTCATACGTTTTAAGACATTGCAAATGCAAAGCCCCTAGGCTATTCACAACTTAACTATATGTTTTACCCTGTCTGCACAATAAGAACTCATATATAATAAGATCTAAATATAAATTTAAAAACCGCTCAAAAAGGAAATGCTACTGCAACGATAGAGCGCATGAGACATTCTGAGGACTATACCTCCTTCTCAATACTGAGAACGCGGAACCTGGTAACCTAATCTTCTTTCGGCTGTATCACTTGCACCCCTTACCGTTGCCGAGAAGGACATAGTCAACATTTGGAAGTTGATCCGTCATCTGAGAGCTAGTCTTGGGGTCCTGGAACCCCTGTTGTCACGCCCTTGTGCCCTCTATATAGGTTCCGCATAAATCTACTATCAAGCTATGTTAAATAGTATCATAGGAGATTTATAGCCTTGAAGCCGGATGGCAGGAGAGGCACAATTAATGTCATGCACACTACAGAATAAATTCTAGTAGATTTCGCAGACTTGAAAAGGCATTACATACTTTGAACAGACTCACAACTGCCATTCATCAGAGAGCAGGGCAGGAAGAGGTGAGTTTGTTCCATAGAATGCGAAAAGACTGAAGAGGATCAGGGAGATAAGTAGCTAGTACATGCAAAACAAGGTATGTCAACAGACCATTGCGAGACGCATCTGACGCCATTCGTCAGCGCGTCAGCACGTGCACTCTCTCGAAGCACTCCGCGCCTCCAGTTCTTGACAGATTCCCTCTGGGCTTTTTGCACATCATCACCTAGTCCTGCACATATACTTAGTGGAGCTCTCAATGCAGAGAAGATACCCCTGGGTCCCTGCAAGGGAGTGTTGAATCATTTTATGTTTAATAATGTGAAAGTGAAGCAGACTGTGTATTAAGGTTTTTATTCACAAAAAAAGATGAGAGAATGGATGAAGGATTAGAATACGGTTGCTCATTGTTGGGGATGACGAGTGTATGGTAATTTAAGTTGGCCGAAGTCATCGATCAACCGTCTTGATGATGGGGCTGCCATGACTCAAGGCTGCCAGTGGGAACCGTGGTGCCGCCGCTGCCGCGCACCTGCTCGAAGCTAATGCTTATGTGAGCAGGGTGGTGGCTTACCTCCTTCGGAGTTAGGACCACTTCGGGAAGGGATTACTTACTTACTTACTGCTTGTGTTCTGACTGTTGTCGCGTTGTAGTATGTAGGTCACGTGCACGAGCATAATACTATAATAGGATACAGTGTCAATGTGTGACATCCCTAACAAGGACCCCAGCCGACGAAAAAGGCATGGAAGTCGAAGGTTCACAGGCAAAGGTTGACCATGTCCTTCTCGGCAACCGTAACCCCTGCTAAGTATACGTGGCGGCGCAGCCGGCTAGTCTATATATCGTGCTACACATGTACAGTGAATATAGTAGGCATGGCGCTATGGCACGAGCTTCGCGAATGTCAACCCCGTAACCTTAAAGTTGTCAAACATCATGGCATATAATCGTATGACCTCATATACACACCGTCCGCGCAACGCGCGCCCTGCAGATGCAATTAGCATGGGACTCGCAATTAAAGACCAACAATCGATTGGTATATTTCAAGCCGACTGCCGTCCAACTCGCCACCAAGAAATTTCGAAAAAGGTAAACAAGTACTTCTAGCCCCGCGGTTAGTTTGGGTTTCGTAAAATTACGTGGGTATCTTTGAGAAGTCTGAGGAAAACGATACATCGTGGTTTGGAAAAATTATTACTGCATCGACTCTCAGGCTCATGACTCGGAGACTGATTAACTAATTAAGGTCTGGCCCGTATGCTTTTTATTGAAGGTTCACTTGCTCGGGGGATTAAGCTACCCGCGGCCGATTCGGAAGCTTTCCCGTATTTCTTGTCACCTTCATGCCGTTTGATAGCGGCTTCGCGCCCTTCTTGATGGGACATAGAGTTAGATGGATCGAATCTCCCTCGGATATCATATACTACTTACACGCTGTCCGCGTAGCCGGGTGAGTAATGTAGGTTGATAGAGCATTCAATAGCCTAAGTACATGATGTCAGCCCGAATATTAATGGTGCCGGTGGGGACGTAAGTAATAAATAATTTGTGGTCCGTAGTAAGAGTTAAATTCTTGGCACTGGGGAATCAATAGCTTGAAACGCCCGCATAGCCGCCGGGGGCCACGGGTTTCTGTTTGATCCCCGGTAGGTTAAGCTTTTTGATACCGATGTGCTTCAAGTTAGATGTTACAGACTCTTAAGCTTAGAGCCGGACTTAGTAAAGTTCAGTGACGTCGCGTAGCGTTCGGCTGACACTGCCTGACAGCACTGCACAGCTGCTCTCGGTAGTTCGGATGTCAAAAAAATAGGAATTACCAAAAGATCATGTCTGTGCAATCAGGTATTTTCTTCAACGAGCTTGGTTTCGTAGCTGTTAGCATTTTTCATTTACAACTCCTAGGCAATAGTAGTAGTAACTGCCAGTGTTGCACTGATACTTACACCCACGGAACGCAGCATTCTTTCTGAGCTTCCGAGTCGCTCCCTGTTCGGGTAGAAAAGGTGCTAGCTCCCATATACAGTATAGCTAAAGTTTGCAGAACGATGGGCATCGTTGCAAATAGCAAACTGTTTATGCTGCCGATCAGTATCAATCAGTGATCCGATGTGCCGATAGAGTTAACTCGCTACCGGCATCCATGGCACATTACATAGTATGTAGTATGGTCATTGGTCACTTGATGGAACAAGCCAAAAAGGACAGAGCAGAAACAGAAATTAGACGAGGCAGCTGATCCGAAAGTCACGCTGGTCTAACGATCCTATCAATGCTGCTTCCGAGTGGCGGAGGCACCGCTATATCACAAGTCCCGGTCAAATGGCAGCATTAATATTTGAGGCACAAGTGACGACCATCTATACTCCTTGATTCCTCCTGGTAATAGTTTTGTATGATGAAATTTTCAGTAAAGACGCTGCAGCTTCGAGCTGCGAAAGTTGCAGCTCATCTTTGACATTCATGTTCACGAAATGTTAAACGTTAAACCTTGGTAAACATTACATAACAGGAATGTGGTATGATGCGTCATCGTGAATATCCAGGTACTCAATACACTCTACAGTGGCAGGCCAGATGGCTATACTTCTTCTCACGTGAGTCAGCACCCTATGTAAGAATCGTATTCGTCGATCTATCGGATTATCCAGATCATTTAAGCTCCCACTAGAACTGTCAACGACAAGTCAACGATTCCATGTCTGCTGCAAGCCCCTCAGAATCAAACCAGTCGATATCTCGTAGGTCTAATTGTCTACGTAACAGATGGCGCATTGAACTATGTCACTAACAGACACGAGCGAGAAGGTTTACCGGTGCAAGGTGAGCGACTTACTGGGCAGATCATCATCATCCTCTGACCGATCGCTGTCAAGGCTTGCCGGGCAGAGTACCCAAGTCATGATCGTTTATTGAGACATAAACAGACATGTGGCGCATTGTGCGGCCTTTCTAGCTATATTACGATTTAGACGAGCTGAGCAGTTCCCTAGAGTGTCATCAAAGAGATCAAGGAGGAAGTCGTGCTTAGTATGTGCTGTTTCTACGAAAGATGGTTCTGTGACTAAGAAGACGCACTCCATAGGCATGCGCCGAGAGCAAAATCAAATGTAACCTCGTTCAACCCTGCTCGAAGTGCGTTACCCGCGGGAAAGATTGTGTTTTCGTAAATGATCCTCGAGTAACACGGTCTCCTGGAATGGAGAATCAAAAGCGGCGACGTATAGAGGATATGAGCAAGAGGGATAAGGTCCCACCATCAGCATCCACAAAGGACACCGCCAAGCGCAACACTGACGCAGCTCTCAGGACGCAAACGACTGCGCACCGTCAACAGAAGCGAGTAACCGAGTCTGCCATATCCTTCAAGGCCAGCGCTGCCGTATCGCCTCAATCTGCCGATTCCCCGCCAGACCCTTTTTTCGACACTATGACCTTACCAGTGAATCTACCATCGTCCAGCAGTATTGCTTGGGACGCTCTCAGTTCGAATCTCCCAAACAATACAGCCCTCGTCGACTTGATGACTAACAGCGTCTTCGACACCACCCAAGGCCGTGCACAACTGACGACATGGGGCAATCCAGATCACATGCTGGATGCTCTCGATCTGAACTTTCGGGACATGGATCAGGCTTTCGGCTCATCCTCATCCGCTATTACCGAGAACGTGCATATGTCTACTCCTCAGCCAACAGCTGCGCTTCAAGGCATTCTAGAATCGCCTTCTGATACAGACCTGCAGAAGTACAGTGAGTCTTCATAGTTTTACTCTCTTGTGATCTTGGATGTGATGTTCGGGGGCAGTGCACTCCTTCTGTACCTCATTCCTCAATCATGTTCCAATGATCAACCCATATGTCTGGAATACATGCAGTCAATGCCCCATTGTGCTCAATGTTGTCTATGCCTGTGGTGGTGAGTGTACCTTTTTTTCTTCAATAGCAGACATGAAGATGCTGATGCACATGCATGGAAGCCTTGTTCTACCAAGGAGAAGACCCGAAAGCCGCACGTCTCGTTGAAAAAGCCCTCACAGAATATCGGGGTGTTCTGGCCTCGCAGTTTGTGAGCACTCTGTCATGTATTCTTGTTGGTTCCTGAACCTCGTTGCACAGGGCCAAAGTATTGCCGACTCAGACGACTCTACAACGCACTCGCTCATCATTGCTATGACTCTTCTTCAACACCTCGGGCTCCACAGCTCAGAATTAAAGCATCGGGAGTTAGCAAGCCTGTATCACGGGATGACTATCGCCGTGAGTGCTGTATCATGAATTTAGTTGGAGAAGCTAGATTAACGATATCGTGGCAGATGATAAGGAGGTCTGGGGTGATGAGCAAGATAGCTTCGTTCACGCCGCCTAGCCTGTCAGATCCGGACAGGCTCGAATCGACCTGGAGAGAGTGGGCCAATATGGAGATACTTAGAAGGTTTGACTCGTTCACCTCAGTTCACCCCTTTCTTCTTACCAAATCAATTTGCCTTAAATGGCAGGTGCATATTCGGGGTCTTCGTTCAAGACTGTTGCCAGTGTATCTATTTCTCTCTGTCACCATGCATTGAGAACGACGAGCTCGCTTTCGCGCTGCCATGCGACGATGAGATCTGGCGCGCCTCGTCCGCGCACGAATGGGCAAGCATCCTTTCCAAGCCATCCGTCTATGGCACAGGCGCGGCACGACTCAAGGTCGGGAACTTCCAGTACGCACTGACGAACATGACAATGCTCCAGGCCTCGCAGATGCAAGCACAGGACGGGTTGCTCAATCCAGGGGCATATATTATTCTTATACACGCTCTGCTACGAAATCTGTACGCTGCTAGCTCGGGCCCGGATAAGACAGCGGGGATAAACGCACTGTTCGCCTCGCAGTTTGCGCTTCATAACTGGCTGAGGCAGTGGCTCGATAACGAGGAGTGCGTAGCGATCGAGCGGTGTTCTCGCTCTAATGCCAGCCCAGACGAACAGGATCAGGTGCCGTTCTGGTGTAACGTCCTGCCTTTCTACTGGCTTGCGCAAGTGACGTTATTTGCGATACAGCAGGGAATACCTATCACAGGCGCGAAATTTTTCAATCTCTCTGAGGGAATTCGGACTGCTGGCGTGAACGGTGGAGGGAATGAACGAGAAGGTAGCATGTTGAAGGAGATGAAGGAGTGGATGGAGAAGGTTAGGACTCATCTAAGGGCAGGAAGTGTCATCCCGATCGAGCTGATGCAAGTCCAGCCAAGTTCGCTGAGAAAATAGCGAATAAAACCGTTGCGTCGGATTGTTTTACCCCAGGGCGGTGGGTGATTGGTTATATTGACAATCCCAGAGACACGGTATTCGAAGACAACCTGTCAAAAATTCGGTCCGGCCTAGATTCGACCCATCTGAGTCGCACGTAAAGGACACTATTATACTGGATCATTCAAGTTTTCCCGTTTCAATTCAGCAGATTCGCTGACAGCGGCGACCACGGCTGGAAATCTGAGTTCACTAGCAGCGCAGCAAGTCTTGTTACAGCATATTCGCAACTGGCCGAAAATTAATTACATCAAAAATCGCACAAAAATTTGGATCGCCCAAATCAGCCCTAATCAGGACCCGGATGTCACCTACCACTCGTACACGCTTCCACAACCCCTCGTTTGATTTAATTTATTCTTTTGCATGGCGAAGTCTCTGTCAGTATCTCATGTGCCCCGCTTCAACCCTCCCACGCGACACACCTGGTCCAAATTAAGATGTTCTCTCGGAAACATCCAACCTGATCAGAACTTGACTACCCAAACTAAAAATTCGATTCAGGTGAATAAATTTTTGAAAGCGGTTGCGAATATGCTCTGTTCCATAAGAGACCACTCTTCAATCACACCGTATTTTACAAGGGACGGTGAGAGCAGGAGCTCCATATCTGGCTCTCCGTACTAGACTCTCCGAGTCGACTATAGTTATGGTGGCGTTCGTCGCGTCGGCTTCTAGTAACATTCGTCGCGTCGAGTATTCGTCGCTTCGATTCTAGTAGCATCCATCTAGTAGTATTTCGTCGCGTCGACTGGCACATCTTCGGTTAAGCGTCACGCGCTAAGTTGTGATAAGGCTGAGTATATTTGAGTGATGAGTGGTACTATAGTCTATCTGATCTGATTGTTCTGATCGCACACTGCGTCCACATCGCGTCATTGCCAGTGCGACGGTAGTCTCCGGTAGATGATAAGTCGATCTGGCGAGGTACTCGGGGCTTGTAGCCGGGCCGAACAGTCGAATTCTAATGAGGCAATGCACAGCTGATTCCCGCGAACGTTTATGTAAATAGGTGTCCTGTTCGAGTCCTCCTGAGAATAATAGTCATGTCTTTTCGCGTCCGAGTCATATTTTCGCGCCCGCGCGGCCCTTTTCTTATTTCAGCCATTTGCAGAACGATACGCCCTTTCGAAAACTCATTGCTTATGTCTTTTTTGTTTGCTCCATCAGTGATGCCAATGTGCCATGGATGTGCCATGAATGTGCCGGTGGCGAGCAACGCCAGTCAATATCTATCGGCACATCGGCAACTCCCCTGCGACCAAACTGCATAACCAGAGCTCGAGGTTTTGCCAAGGGGGGCCAGGGCCTATCGTTCTGCAAATAGCCATTAGTTATTTTCCTTTTTCTGCATGGATCAACCACACGCGATGATTATCACCGGGGGAAACACGGTTTTAGGTGTCACTATAGTACCCGGTGAACAAGTGGTACTGATCTTGTTTCTTTGTGTCCCACTATGCATGGGTAGCAATAAGTCCTTTAAGTCATTGTGTTCCATTACTATGTTCGAGGCGTTAATCTCTTTTACAAGATCATCGCTTGAGGCACCAGTAACATGGAAATATACCCCATGTGGTACAGAATTCGATACAACACAGAAGCCGTAGGAGAGAGCAAAGTTTCATACTGTAGCCCTAGCTTGACGCAATCATCAGCGCGCCACTGGCGTCTACTTGGAAGCCCGTGGTGCTTGCCAGTGGTGCTTTCCTCTTCTCTCGACATACGGCTCCGAGTTCTTTGTGGTTGCCGGTTGGTCAAGCCAATACAGCAGGCATGTTGCGCGAGTCTGGAACCACAGATACTTGCATATGCCACATGTGCGGGAATCCGATATGGTCGTACCCTTGATTTGAATCACCGAGAAGTCCGATGGACGAACGTTACCGGACTGAACGTTACAGGGGGCGTCGCGAGGCATCCAGGTGAAATAGCCGTGATAACCCGTCGTGGTTCAGCGTGAGAGAGATCTCATATCATACCATCGGTTTTCATTATCGTTATCCATATGCATTTGATTGACTCGAGCATCGTCCTCTTGTCTTCTGAGGTCTTCCGCCGCCACTATCTCTGCCCTTAGGATTCATGGGAAAAAGGCGGATGGGCCTAAGTAGACCTTATCGCACTGATAGCCCCATAGACTGCCCTGTTATTGTAGCAATATCGAGAGCTCGCTCGGACAGCATTATTTCTTTGACGCACCGTGTTGTACTACATAGTAGCTGTTGGAATTTGCTCAAGTCGACTTCGGAAAACATCTCAGGCTGAGTCACATGTCACATGTCATATGTTATGGCTTTTTGACCAAGTATTACCAGCTCCTCTACCATTTCTCGTCAAATTCTCATCAGTTCCTGCAGACCGATTTTTTAAAATATAATTAATATTGTTGAGCCATTTGACAAAAGCATCAGATTTTGCCCACTGGCATATCTCACGTGCATAAACTGTGAGTTCGGAAGATACTGCCTCGACACAGTACTTTGAAAAAAGACGGTTTGCGCCACAAAGTTCTGTCCATAAAATCAAGGACTTTAGCGCAACCTAGTTTAGTGTGTTCAGAAGACGCACTTCTCAAATTTGCCAAAACACGTGACGTTAGTAGATACAGGAGGAACAGGTGGCTTTTTCTCTTCCCTCAGCTCTCCAATTTCTTGGGGTCTTTCATGTAAGTACATTGTAAACCTGTATTTACGAATGACTATGGACCAAGAGAGCTTGGGATGCATGTATCATAGGATAGCAATACCTGACCAAAATATGCTAATTGTGAGTTTCCACAAATTTAGTGGCAAAGCCTTTCTTTCCTTTTCTTCCCTTGAGATCCACCAATAATTCCACAAATAGGAAGATGCTTCAATATTAGTTTAAGCTTAAGCCATCAGCATTGTAGATGTCGCAAACGCAATATCTGTCTTCACTTTGCTTTTGTCACAAAGCGTTACGCCACTTTTATGGCTAATCGACCCCTGATATCACGTGTCCCACTCAGCGGCCGCTGAGCGGCGAGTTTTTGGGCTGATTGCTAGATCCTTCAGCGAATCTGCAGAAAGTCATGGCAATGTGGTTTCTGATGTATAGCATTCATACATGTAGTGTTAGCTATCCACCCCGATTTCTTACAGAGCCCTGAACAGCTTGTTCCTGAGACACATTTTATTTCATTGTCCCACTGAGCAGTGTATGCCTGTACGGGTATATACGCTATAGTAACTGCCACGGTATATAACATATCGTCACCTGTACCAGTAACCATATGCCTCCAATTCAGTAGCCTATCAGCAGCCACAACAGCAGAGAGCCTGTATCAGCCTATGGGCCCCGAGTCTCTGGGATTTTCTGCTGTCTCACCTTGCTTGTCACCCAATAGCCTGACTGAGCGTCCTTGGCTTTAGTTAGCATTTGGTTAGCATAGGTAGATAATAAGAAACCTGACATAGATAGCTATCTCCATTCTTGCCATCTTACCCGGACTCAGTCTGATATTCATCCTCGTATTCCTTCAGGCCTAGGGCAGCATGCACATGTAATATGTAATATCATGCCGGCATTGGACTGGAAATAGGGCTGTGTGCCTATCTTGCTCTCACGTCTCACGCGCTGACAGTGAAAGTCAGAGGGGTTTGATCGATGATCACGGTCACCGGTTTCTTCGGGATTACATAACTTAACAAGATCATGATGCTTTCAAGTTTGTTATAAGTAGTCTTCGTTCTGTTGTTATTGGTATCCATTCCCTTGCAATTGTACATATAGACCAACCGCACAAGTAAGAGGTTCTCGAACGAGTTCTGAGAATGCACTGATCTCGACTTGTAGAACCAATAACCATGAACTTCCATAGCTTGGTCTTCAATGATCAGCTTCACGCATTTCCTTCGACAAGCCAGAGATCCTCTTTCCCTTCATCCGGCAGGGCTCGACAAAGTAGGTGACTTTACCAGGCTTGTCGACTCTTGTCGACATTGTTTCGTTCTCGGATATTGATGTACTATGATGCTAGATCCGGCCTTCGATCATTCCTCATTCGAGACTTCTGCACAAGTTCCAACATCCTCCATAGATAAATGGACGGACTGGTCATTACCAACGATCATGCAGCCGTATTCATCAAATTCTTTTGAATCTTTTCCTTATGATCACAAGTGTGGTTCTTTTCATCTGAAAGTCGTGTTGGAACACTGACTGGAAGTACCTTTCACAGTTCCATGTCAACGTTGCCATCCTTCTTCTCCGGCCCTCTGTGGACTCCGCCTTTAGATTCGTCCTATACCAACATGCCCATCGACGTACAACCCAAATCTACATCGAGTCTCGTTTACCTCGATCGTGATACACCGGGATCATCCCCTAGTAGTTTCTGCGACACGCCATCCTTAACGCCTTCCCACTCGGATTCTGAAACATCGTTGACACTATCCCCATCATACCACGACTCCGAACTTCCTGGACCAGACTTGACTATCGAGTCCGCGCCAAAGGACTGTAGATCATGCGTTCATTGCGGAACCTCCTCGACTTCTGCATGGCGTCGCGTCCCCGGATCAAACGACCCGATGTGTAATGCGTGCGGTCTATACATCCGTCAACGCAATATGTATGTTGATCCGTTTTTAATTGGCTTCTCGTGCACGTGCTTTACATCATTTACTGTAGGATGCGCCCCCAGATGCTTATTGACGCCGACGCCGAAACCGATCCTCTGGTAGAGGACGCATCATATGATGGGCCAGAATGCAACCACTGCCACACTAGAAAAACCTCCGCTTGGGTGTGTCCTCTTCTTTCTGATGGCGTGGTGATATTCTGAATAACAACTACAGCGTCGAAGCAAAGAAGGACTGCGTCTATGCAATGCCTGTGGCTTGTACTCGATCCTTCGTGGGAAGGAAAGACCACTCTCTTTGAAGAAGAACACAGTGAAACCAAGGGCTAAACGAAATGGGAAAGTTTGTAGCACATCTGACGACAGTACGTAGGGCCATGTCGTCCGCAGTCCCTCCTTGTAGAATGCAGGGTCGCAAGGAAGCTATTTAGATGAGTGCTGCTGCGGTACATGCGCCTGACTCGGAGACTAGACTGGTTTGAGTGGGCCGTTACCTTCAGCATAGCAGATCGAAGTTCTCCCATGGGGCACTTTGCTAGCTGTAAGGGCCGCCACCGCTTCGCGCGGTATGTCAGGAAGCACGGCTAAGCACGGTTGATAACTATAATTTACTAATTATACATATATTGATCATAACTAAAGATCGGGCCAGTCTTGACTCTTCTGTCTTCTGTCAATCATAATGATCGGAGAAGGCCATGACTGCCACAGCGTTACTCCTCGATCAGTACTCACGACGTGAAATGCCCATTTCCGTGGTAAACGCTGAGCGCTTAGGGCGGGTAAACATTGCACTGAGGGTGTAACCAACACAGAGACAATACAATATCCCCACAAGTAATCATACAGAGACCGTGACGCAGCTGTTTGCGATGTCAAGCGCAGCACAGGCCCTGGAATCCGAACGAAAGAAGTCGCGGTGGACAAGTGAGTGTCGCAAGTAATATTTGCAAGCTACAGAAACAGTAAAGAGAGCTTCCAGAATCGGTACGTGGGGGAACTGATTCTGATTTACATAGTACATAGGTCCGTTGCTAGACGGTCTTGCGAGGGCGCACGGTGTGACACATTTTCAGCACCGCGTTTTGCTGGCCTTGACTTGGTGTGCGCATGGGCGAGTAGGCACTGAGATCATCAAAACTGGGCGCTAGTCTCTATGCACGTATTACCACTGGCACGTAAGTTCTGTGACTGAGCACTTTGCACAGGACGGAGGGCATTGCGAGCATAGTGCGTACCAAAACATGCAAGAGCAGTCGGAAGATCGACAGACGAAGGGACACGACTCCAACCTTTGATCCACATCCTTCAACGTAAACATTGACATTACGCTCTTCTTCACCTTGACTTTGCTCTTCTTTTCATGTTCCCGGGCCCTGCTCCTCTTTCTCATGCACAGGCACCTGAGGCTGCTCTTCCTTTCGGGCTCACTTAACATCGACCCTAAACGTGACTCCATCCCTCTCCTTTCTCATCAACGCAAAGAATCCGCAAAAATCTCGCATGAGATAGAATGACAGGCGCAGCTCTGCCAGCTCGGCTCTGATGAAATGAATGCATGACTTCCAAATAAGATGCGAGCCGAGCTCTGCACTCGAGCGTCGCGTATGCTCTCTGCGCTCAGTGCGCTGAATGATTTTTGGTTCATCCGTTTAAGAATAGCCGCAAAACCCAAGCACTAGTCACCAGCGCCATTACAGATAAAAATGGCTGAGATGAAGGACCTAGACCAGGTGCCTTGGAATGAAGGGGTGCCACGTTGCCCCTGCTCGCTCACAACGGCGGTGACAACGCCGAGTCGCCGACAGGATGAACTTGAAGTTGAGTCATATTATCATATTTGGAAGTACATTCCCATGGTCCTTTACATAATCTAAGTAGTTGAGCGCGTGTGGCAGCTTGAGGAAAATTACTCTACGGTAATCGGTTTCTGGTATCTTGGTGCAAGCATGCTCCAGTAGAACGTCGCGCCAGCGTACAGAACAAGACCCTCCAAGTACATCCTCATACCCTTGCTCAAACCCGTTTTTGCCTCATGTTCCCTGTACATCTCCAGCACTCGCACCTCCTGCTTCACGAGCAGACCCCTCAGCATGTCTGTCGCGGCCTCCTCATTGAGGTTGTGTGCTTTCATTAGGAGATGAGTGCTGTTCATGACACGGTCGGTCTTTTGCTTGCGTTCCTTATTCCAGGAGAAGAAGTCATTCATCAGCCCGAGCCATGAACCGACTTCGTCGACGAAGGGCTGGATGAACTGGAGCTCTTCTTTAGTGAGATGGACATCCATAGTCCAGCGGATAAGGGTCGTCATTACTCTATTAAATTGTTCAAGCCGTTTAGTAGTCACGTCGGATTTCAAGTGATGAAGGCGATTCACCCATTGCCAACATGCGTCTTCCTCAACTTCAGATACTCCTCAATGCTCTCCCACGCCTTGAGGCCCTTGTCAATTGGCAGCCATTCCTCCATGCTCTCGATCACCTCGAGCATTCCCTCCTTATCAACGGCGTTCATCCTATCCCGAATGTCCCTGAACCGCTCGACGCGGATGCCGAACTCGCCCTCAGGCAAAGGATCCGAGTCGTACTCGGCGTACATGGCTCGTCGAAGTTGTTCGCAGGCGTCGAGCGCACCGTTTAACGCGATTTCCTCAGTGACATCTGAAGGACTCGGAGGTCAATATTAATTGCCCACTTGGTGTTGCAGAACGCTAACCGTCATGACTCCATATCAATTCTACGAACTCAATCAACAACTTCAGCCGCTCGAATTCTGCCTCACACCATGTGAGTGCATAGACGTTCAATTCGGGCCCAATGACTGCGTGGCGGTAGTACGCGTGTTTATATGCCTGTGCGTCCTGAGCACAGCCAAAATCATTCATGGAAAAGGGCCGTACCTTGGTTCCCTCCTTTTTCGTCGCGCGGACAGTTTCAAGTGTAAACTGCTGGATCGCTTCATAATCAACATGAAGGCGGACGGGAAGCCTCGAGAAGTAGGTAGGGAGATGCGAGGTCTCTACTGGTCTGCTGAGGAACGGCATTGTAACTGTATAGGAAGATCCGTGTGGTGTGGCGAGAATGTACTGCCTAGAGAGTGGTAAGATGGTCTTATACGCTACTGACATGGCTGGGTATCTTCTCCATCCGGAAATCCGAATAAATCCTGCTATCAGAGCTACGGAGTGATACTACACCTTATCACCTTATCACTTCCATGGCTCGGACGGCAGTTTCAAGAGAAGAAAACGTGTTTGTTGTTGTGCGCGATAACTACGGAGTCTATCTTGGTGGATTTGAAGGAGCGAAAAAAGTGATAGGGGCAAGTATCATGACACTTAATGGAATGCGCACAGGCACTCACGCCCATAGAAGTTACATATACTTATCACCTTGGTGACAACCGGAAATTAGACAATCTGAGTGCTGAGCACGAGAAATGCTCTATAGTTTCCGACTCCGGCCCTATAACTTATAACCATCATCGATATCCATCTTCAACGGGTTTGGCGGGCTTTCGCGCAGGACTTACCACCTTCCCGCATCAAGCGCTGGTCCGCTGCCTGTACGTGTGGTTCAAACACGGATTTTGATAACCATCACACCCAACTCATCATGTTCCCATGGCCGATGATAATGCAGTCTGTACGGTGGCTGTGTACACAACCTCGCATCATATATCTTAGTACGATACTAATGCCGGACTCTCTCATTCCACTCTGATATAGATGTCTCTCTCTATATTTTCCCATAGCCTCTTTGCATTTATCATGACTCTGTTGAACGGTACCGTGAATGTGGTCGACAAGGGTACAGTGAAGGGCATGGTCGACAACGGAACAGTGAATGATACGGTCGACAAACAACAAGTAAGGCACGAACCATGGTCAATGGAGAACGAGAAGGTATACTTCTAGGCCCTCACCCTCACTGTGCTGGACAAGACTAACGATCGAGCGATGCAGATTCTTCTAGAGCCCTACACATACATTGCCTCTATCCCAGGCAAAGATATGCGAACGCAAATTCTTCTCGCTTTCAACGCCTGGTACAATGTTCCGGATTCCGCGCTGGCCGTGATCACGGACATCGTGAACATGCTGCATAACGCCTCCCTGCTGTTCGTTTAATTGCTTTTATTGCCACCTAAATTGTTTTGCTAAATTGATGTCTAAGGTTCGATGACATCGAAGACTTCTCCGAGCTCCGTCGCGGTCAGCCCGTTGCACATAAGGTGTACGGGTTGGCTCGTACAATCAATACTGCGGCATACTCTTGCTATGTCGCCATGCAGAAGATCTTGGGGCTGAGCGGCATTCCTGCAAGTCATCAGCTTCGTTTGCAGAACATCATCTTAGGTACGTTCCTCCTCTCATCGCGTTCATTCTACAGAGACTTCGAAATGCTGATTCGGTTATGTATAGAGGAGATACTGGAACTCCACCGTGGACAAGGACTCGAGCTGTATTGGCGGGATACCTTCACTTGTCCGACGGAGGAAGAGTATTATTCTATGGTTAAGCAAAGTACGTAGGACGGCTTACTCTTTGGTCTCGGAATAAAGTGCTAATGTAAGATGAACAGAGACTGGAGGTCTCTTCCGCCTTGGTGTTCGCCTGCTAGCAGCATGCTCCACCACAGACGCAGGGGACTGTACCGAGCTTGTCAACCACTTCTCTGTATTCTTTCAAGTTAGGGATGACCTTATGAATCTCGATAGCGGAGATGTGCGTTACTTCATTCGCTCTACTTCGCTGTACGAGACTTAATTCTGGTGTTCACATAGTATGCGATCAAAAAAGGATTCGCAGAAGATATCACGGAAGGCAAATTCTCTTTCCCGGTGATACACAGCATTTCAGTTAATAAGTCTGAGCCACTTGTCATGAGTTCGTTTATACATCATTTCCTATGTTCAATGACCCAACTTTACTGAGCAGATATATTGGCACAACACACGCAAGACGTCGAGCTCAAACTCTCGCTAGTCACGTACATGCGCAACACCACTAAATCTCTAGAATATTCACGCGACGTGGTGAGGAACGTTGAGCAAACAATCATCAAGGAGATTGAAGCAATGGGGGGAAACGAACGATTAATGAAGATTGTTGGGATGCTGCATATCGACTGATTAATTAGCTGGGTGCACAGGTACTGTATAATTACTTGCAGATTATTATTATAGAGCATAATTTTTATCCTTGTTATTGCAGCGCTTCTGCAGCTGGGTTTTGTACACGCAACGACTTGTGTTGTCTCAGGTTCAGTGGAGTGGGCCACTGTATCCGCTATTCCTCGCTGTTCAACCCATCAGTTAAATTGTGTTTCCATATTACCTGTACTTTATGCGGAGTCCCAAGGAAGGTTGTCTGGTAGTTTCGCTCTACACGGGGTAGAACTGCAGAAGGATTCTCATCCATAAACATGATCTCTCTGCTGTTTCAGAAGCGCGCTCGGACTGATAGGTCTCTCCTCTGGAAACCACGTAAGACTCGTAACCGTGAAGGAATTATGTAGGACATGTCTAGACGTATCATTGCGTATAATGTATGTTGTCTTTTAGTGCCAGTGGCGCCTGCCGATACTAGTATGCCGCCGTAAGTGATCGCCGCCACGGCTTAGACTCGGCTTTGGGGGGCTTAAGCTGTGCTTAGGTCAGTGCACGTGATAATAATTTGCGCACGTGAGGTCTTGATATGCATTTGAGCTCCGAGAAAGATTTACTAGCTGTCACCGGCGGATCTGATGCAGGGCGAGACAAACCTGACTTGTTCAGGCAAAAGTGAGGAGGTCCAACTGTCGAATCCTCACATTTTATCTGATGGTGATTTAGGCTCATGCCTGCAGTGATCTTACTGCCATTTGCATAGTTGCATGAAACCACAAATTGTTGAGAACCAGCCACCTGTAAGGGGCCCAATGGGCCATGTATGGGACATAATTTGTCCCAGACACTGCACCATATCCCCTTTCCTTGGCATCTTTCCATAATGCCATTGGTATGCACAAGTCACCAAGTACAACTATTGCATTACAGTATGATGCTCAGAACTTTTACAAAGACAACCAAGTGATCCCAAGATCAACTGAAATTCAATACTGTGCATCTTCTGGTGAAGTTGGAGGTAAGGATTGTATGTAATCAATGGAGTCAAGCATTGAAGAGGCAAGTGCATCCATGAGGGGCTGAAGATCTGGCGTAGTTTGTGCCTAGAAACACAGACTTTCAAGCTGTTCGATCATTTACTTCCACAATAGCTTACTTTGAATATAGCCTGCAAGTATTCCTCCCACTTGTGTGCACGGACATTGATGAAAGGGTAGCCAGTGTGAATGAGTGGCAGTGATGCAAGCAGGCAGGAAACACCATGACAGCCATTCCCATCCTGAGGTTGTTTTCAGTGCATTTTAAAGAATACAGTGAAAGGACACTTACAGTGAAAGGGTGAATACATGCAGATGTAGCATGAATCCAGGCAGCCACCATGAGTGGAGAGATGTCTTTCTCTTTCAGGCAACTCTGAAAACATACTTCAGAGACAACTTTAAAAAAATAGAGAAGCCACTTGGCCTTATCATGCCCACAAACAAGTTCATCTCAGATGGCACCATTGATTGATGCATATATTGCACAATCTACTTGGATGCCAGGCTTGTAGTAATAAGATGCTTGCGGTAGACACCAGGGTGTGTCAGGTAAAATATTCTATTCTCCCCATCCTACAGAGAGATAGGTTTATTTTCATTTCTGGATAAATAGGAGACATACATAGTATGATCCAATTCTGCTTGAATTGACAGATAGTATCTTCATTTAATTGACTGGAATCTTTGATAATATTTGTCAAGAAAGTGAGGCTAGTGTTTGAAAGTCCGGTTTGGTCTGGTCTTTTGGCATCCCAGGAAGGCAACTGCAACTGCAACTGGTCTGGTAAATTACCAAATAAGGAAACAACCGGACTGGACTGGTATGGACCAGTTTTTGTCAGTCTTTTGTAACCCAGGACTGTGATGAACCGGTTGCAACTGGGTTTCAAACTGGACTGTGGTTGCAACCAGTTGCACTACCTCCCAGCTCCCTTTTGACCTAGGATTTAAGGAAATTGGTGAAGAACTGACTGAGTTATGATGAAAACAATCTGTCAATGTTTCCATTAGGTTCAGATGTTTGTGCAACTTTGTTTTTATCATAACTCAG
>QOVE01000802.1:0-33156 GCA_003521275.1 Tricholoma sp. MG99
ATTTGCCACTTGTACTCATCTCGCTCATACACCCTGTTCCCTTGCTCAACACACATTTCATATCAACGTGCACTTCTGATTCCTCCGGCCTCATGTACACACATGTACATTCGTCCTCCGGCATCTCTACAGCTTTGTATACGAACACATATACTCATCCTTTTGACTCGGACATCCTCTTACGATCCTCAACTCATCACAAACCATATCGACTCTTCATGAAGACTTGTCTCAATCCCTCTCGACTCGTCTCTGCTCCTGAGACAGCGCTCATATGGATTCCACATTCGATCCTGACTGTGCTATTATTAGCTTACCTCTGATGAGGTTCCACATCGATTCCAGATATGCTGCTACACATCATATCGTTTCATCTCTGACTCTATTGATTGACAGCTTGATGTGTCATGACTTGTACTGACTCGTCCTGGCTCTTTCTGATTCTTATCTGACTTATTTTGATTTGTCTCGATTTGTCTTGACTCATCTCTATTCTTAGATGCTGTTTCATAGTTGACTCTTATTTGATACGATACCGAATACAGACTCTTAGACAAGTATATAAACTGTTGATACCTCTCATGTATCTACAGTTTAACCTAGTTTATCTAACCCTTGGTTATATCTCCGGTTCACGACTAAGTAACAACCAAGAGACCCTTGGTTGTGAATCATAACTCATACTCGATCCTTGGTAGTGACTCCAAGGATCCTTGTTCTTGTTGAGCTCGGTGGTGCGCACCAAGTCTCTCTCTCGATCAGTCCCAACCCCGACGTTGCCTGTCGGGCTCCTTTGATCCTGTGACCTGGAGGTACGACCTCGGTTCTAACAAACACAAGGTAACTTGAATTTGAGTTTGAAATGGGCCAACTCACATTTGCATGCTCCTTGGCAGTAGTGTGAGGAAAATGATGACCATGATTGTTTTCATCATAGGCCATTCCTGCAAGAATTACTGCTTTGAGTCGTTCATTGAGGAGCCTCGTTAACTATAGTAGGTTCAATGCGAATCATTTGATCAAAATTATCATATTGTCCATGTCACATTCAGGATAAGTATGCAAACATACCTCGCTTTCAGCATGCCACTGATTCTCAATGACACCCATGTAGTCTGAGCAAGCTGTAATAGCAGAATCTTCATTGGATTCGATCTCATTCCTGTGTTTTTTCAGATTCACGATCTAACAACAAAGGCACTTTGTGGGAACACTATTTTTGTAGTACAACTGCACTTATGAGTCGCTCAATGCTCTGGATCTGCTGGTCCACTTCGCTCAAGGTTGCTACAGAGCTGGCATCAGCCCTTTGAACAGGAGGGAATGGAGAATACCAGGTCTTCATCATTGAACCAATAGTTTGATGTGGGAGGACACGGGGATGAGGTCAACATTTTCTTTTTAAAATGCACTTATTCCAATTTGGGTGCTTGTGGCCAGTGCATCCATGTTTTACACTGGTAAGTAGTAGTACTAGGTAGTATTACTCCATATATACTTTGAACTCCCACGGCATGTGGTGTTTAATGGAGAGTAACGTTCAATTTGTTGACTGAGTAGAGTAGGGTTAGGTCAGGGTAGAATTACAAGAGATGACTAAGGCTTTAACCTGAGTACAGTTGCAGCAGAAAATATGGGAATTGGAAAGTCCGGGGAAAAGTCCATCTGTCCATCAGCCACCAGTATGGTGGCATCGCGCAAGGGGCTGTTGGAATGGGAAAATTACATATCCACTCAGATTTTTTTTCAGCACCTGTTTGAACCCCCCCTCCCCCTCCTTCTATATATGGTAATTTTTCATCACATGTTTATGTTTTTCTGCGAATTAGTAATCCAAAAAAATTCCCACCAATCAACTCTTTTCAAATTCAAGCACAAAACATGCTTTGTACATATTTACATGCCTTCAATCTCTTCTCTACATCTGCTTTCTGTTCTTGCAACTGTCCTCAAGATATCACCATCTGTTCTAGTTCTGGGAAAGTAAGACTGTCTTGGTGATGGGCATGAATGTAGGAATGATGATGGAGCGCAATACACCCAAGGTAAGTACCAACAACATTCCCCCTCTGATTCACACTGACTGTTGAGCATACACCACCTTAGAATCAGAGCTGGCAAACAAGAAACACGGCACAACTCCCTCTTGTCCTAAACCGCATCCCATCATGAAATTTAGCGTGCCCTCACACCAAGCTTCACCACCTGTCGCATCTGGCTCACACCCCCATGGTGCCCCTCGTTTGCCTCCACCCACTGCTGCCTTATCTTCCGCTCATCAAAACTCACCTCCCATCTGAAATGCCACTCCCCCTTATAACCTCGCACCTGGCTTCCAGATTCATCCTTCCACCATCCAAATCAATTTGTCCCTTCCTTCTCTTTTGTTCCATCAAGTTGGCAGCCGCCACTCGACTTTTGCAGGTGCCACCTTCAATTCAGAAGATGAGTACGAGAATGCACTCCTAACTGAGGCATGAAAACTCAAGGCACAAATTGACGTATTGAACACCATGTGTGAGTTCCTTTTCGACCACATAGACGCTATCTGTACTCACCATGATTCCCGTAAACATCCCGAGTTTACCAGCACCGAAAAAGAGGACTTCCCCAACACCCGCTGATCACGCCTTCCTAACATCTCCATCCCTCGCTCATAACGCTCCCAACCACCCTATGCTTTATATGATTATATATATATATTTATAAGGACTTTGGTGTTTTAAAGAATATGTAGACATAAAAAGGATAGTGCGTCTCAAAGAAATAAAATTGTTCTACATCAAAATGGTTTTTAGGAAAATGAGATAAGAAATTCTAAGTAAGGAAAATTGATAGTAAGGAAAAAGATTCTACAAAAAAAATAAGAAAATTTGGCATGCTGCGCCTCTATGGTCTTTAGACCTTGTTGTTATTTTTATTGGTTTTGTTAATTGTCTTCTTCCACCTCATGATCATCTAATGTCTCTGCCCCTTCCTCCACCAAATTGTCATCCGACTCAAACATCCAATTTCCCTCGTCTTCATCCCCCACCACTTCTCTTAGCTCCATTTCTCTTAATTTCTCTGTTGAAATATTCACAACTCCTTCTGGAAAGTCAATTTGTTTCCTCGGGAAATAAGGTATCAACCTAAATGCTCCAACTGTATTCTTCAACACTGATCCGTCCAACTCACATAGAATATATGCACCTCCTCTATTTCTTGCTAAGACAATCAGTGGCCTTAAGTACCATGTTTTCATTTTTCTATTCAGGGACTTCTCTATCGCCGTGTTACGCATTAGGACTAAGTCCCCTTGCTCGAATGCATAGTCCCTAATAGTCTGCATGTGTACCTTTTTGAACTTGATTGCCCGTTTTCTACGCTCTGCGAACACCTTAGAATGTAACCTCTCCAAATCACCTTGTCTTTTCTGCAACACAATTGCCCATCGTACTATTAAATTCTCTGTTGACAACATTGAGTCCGGCGGTGGCATTAGGTAGGTCGCCTCTACAATATCCATAGGTAAGATTGGCTGCGTTCCTGTGGCCACATAGTAAGGTGAACACCCCATGCGCTTTCTAACAGTTACCCTTTCCACCCAGAACACCGAGTAAGCTACTTGTGACCACCTCTTTTCGTCCCCATCTGCCACTTTATATAATGCCTGCTGAATGTCAAAATGGGACCACTCAACTATACCATTTGCCCTGGAATTGTAACCACTGATCCTAATGTGCATGATGTGATATCTTTTTCTAAGGTATTCCACAGCTTTAATAAAGGCCGACCCATTATCTGTTACTATTTCTCTCAATGCTCCCCATTGACACAATATCTCCTCGAAAATCCATTCTCCCAACACCTTTGCTGTTTCTTGCCACAACATCCTAAACTCCAGCCAGAAAATTAAGGAACACCTTCCTTGCACAATATATTTGTATCCACCTGACGCTGGCATATGCATTGTATCCGTATATACCTTAACAAACAGTGGCACTGGTGTTGCAACCACTGGCAGGATTAGAACTTTGGTCGTTTGTTGTACTTGACAAATATGGCAGGTGCACACAAACCAAACAATGTCAGCTCTTATATGTGGCTACCAAAAGCGCTGAGTTAGAATTGCACACATCGCATAAAAGCGCCTATGTCCAATATTATTGTGTAGGTCCTTCAAAACCATAATCCTTCTTTCCTGAGGAATAAACAATTGATGCACTCCATGGCTGTCCTTTCTCCAAAGCCTATCACCATCTAAGGAAAATCCTGTTGCATACCTCATAAACAAGATATATTCTGTGTCTGAAAATCCTTGTGGTTGTTCTAAGGTTTGATGCCAACACTTTACTTTTCTATCCTATCATCTTCCTTCTCTGCTGCTGTGCTCCTTGGAATCCCTTCCCCTTGTGATTCCTCCATTGCCTCCTCGTCCTCTACCTCCTCCAAACTTAAAATCTGAGCTCCTGTGATTTTCTTTGATCTCTTAATGCCAATCAGCTGTATTATATGCACAAAGCTGTGTAACTGATCAATTCAATCATCAAACTCTTCCTCATCATCCACCTCATCCAGATCACCAGGCTGCCTAGGCCTCCGAGATAACCCATCAGGCCCATGGAAAGTCCCTTTTACATGAACAAGTTCAAAGTGAAATGTTAAGATAGCCACAATCCAACGATTAATACTTGCAGATGGCTGAATATCGGATTTGCCAACATTCCTTTAATATATCTCACATCTGTCTCCACTATTAAATTCCTAACACCTATAATATACAATCTAAATGACCTCAATGCCCTAAATAACCCGTAGATTTCCAACTTCGGCTGAGAAAACCTAGCCTCCCTCTCATTCAATGTAATAGACCCAAAACGACCCAAAACGACTGTAAATTCTTTGCTTAGGATTTGCTTGACTGCATTGGCATAGGAAAAACCCAATTGTGATCCACGAAGTATCAACCGCCACTATAACCGGTGTGTTTGATGTATAATCCAAGGGCCGCAATGCTGGCGCCATCAAAATCGCTTCCTTCAAGTCTTCCTGCATGCTCTCCTGTTCCTCACCCCATTCAAAAGTGACATCCTTCCTAGTCAATTTTACCAAGGTGTGTGCCCTATGAGCAAAATTCTTAACGTAGATCCTAAGCACCCCGACCATTCCTAGGAATGCTCTGACCTCACTCAAAGTATAACACTTTCCCCAATTTACTATGACCAAAACCCTTGTCTCATCCAGAATTCTCCCCTTGTATGTACAACAGTGTCCTATCACCCAGAATTTCTCTACACACAACTGCAGTTTATGACCCAAAAATGTTCCCCCACTGTATTTCATCCTTTGAACTATACAATTGAGGTTCTGAAAATGTTCCCAAACAAATCTCCTAACACCTGGATTTCCTGAAATCACTTCATAAGTACTGTCCAACTGCATATACCTAGAAGCAGGTCCCTTAACCAGCACATCATCAATGTAAGGAATCATTAAATGTGGTACTTCCTCCTGAAGAATGTAAGTGATGTCGTTATGAAATATTGGCACAGAACCAGTCCATCCCATAGGTAGAGTTACTAAGTGCAATGCCCCGAATGGTGTTTAGAAAGTCGTAAGGTCCCTCAACGATTCCGCTATAAGTCTCTCATCATATCCTACATATAAATCCAATGTCGCCCCACATGATCTCCCAGAAAACTGCTCCGCTAAGTGCTCAGGAATAGGCAGCACCCCTGAATGTCTGATCATAATTTTATTCAAGAGTTCCAACCCATGGACAATTTTAGGAGCCTTTTTATCCTTCTTAAGAACGCAAGACCACCTAGTATGGTATGCTGCGTTTGACAGCTCGTAGACCCCGGCCACTATTTTTCTTCTAATCTCGGTGCATACTTGATCATAAATACCTGGCAGTATAGGAATATTCTTCTCTATATAAGGAACATGCGGAATCACCAGAAAATTGATTGGTGGAAAATATTCTGGCTTGAATCTCCCTCTCTCCTCATCGGACCAAGCAAACCCATCATTGTGTAGCATCATAAAATGGTGCAACAAAGCCATCTCACCATCCCACAAAAACCCTGGATGCACCTTTACTAGCGCTTCCTTGTGCTCCTCCATGTATCTACCCATTGGCCTAAAATGCGGTGGTATCATTTCTATCTTTGGCATATTTTCTAACAGATTTCCTTGGATGTCCCTGATGATCCTGTACTTCCCCAGCAACTGAGTAATCACAGGCCTAACTTTTTGCGCTACTGGCTTATACTTCTTCTTTGTTACCACCCCTTTCATCTTAACCACCCCTTCCTTGTAAATTGCTAAGGCCTGCTCAGTATTTCCTAAGATATCACCCTCTCCTAAGCCCGGTATTGCCATTCTACCTTGATGCATCTGCCTCTTCTCTTGATCTAATTTTACCTGTAAATCCTTTGATAAGCCCTCACTCTCTAAAGCATACTCAAACGCCAAAATCCTCAATCTAGTCAAAGTAGAAACCTTAAAAAAAAATTCAGCCAGCTGATTATACGAAACTAATTTTACACCATCATTTCCTGGATCATGCTCCACGACCACTACAAATTTGCCTTGCATCGTGGAGCTTTCCAAAAATTTACATCTGCTGCAAGAACTCTTCTCTTCCCTTTCCCATGCTCTATAGTAGGGATCATTGCTACCATGCCCATGTTAGAATCTTTTATAGTTAGTGTCTGGTATTCCTCCGATAAATTCTTCACTATGCTCTGTGTTAAGACATCAAACGGCCTTCCTAATATGACTTGATAGGCAGGGGCACATAACACATGAGCCTGTAAAAATAGTGTAACAGGTCCAATTTGGAAAGGTATGTTCCTAGCTAAACCCAGCGATTGATCAACCTCCCCATTAGCTGACTGCATATGAAGCCTGATAGTCGGGTTGTAAGTTAATCCTAAGTCATGACACACTTCCTCTGTCATAGCCACTATTTGACATCCTGGGTCTAAGATACATTCTACTTCCTCCTTCTTGTCCACAAGCATCATGATTGACCTTAGAGAGTGAGATTTCTTAGCCACATAAAGATCCTTCCACTCATCACCTGGACACAAGTTTGTTAAGTAGACCTCATAAGGATCCGGACACACAATTCCTGCTTCTTCACTACTTGAACTTGCAACATTTTCCCGATCTCCTAAGAGATCTCCTTCTAAAAGCGGTGCACTCTCCTCCAAACCAAAAGGCAACTCCATTTCTAAGACTATATTCATCTCCATAGCCTTCACCTTCTCCATATTTATAAGGGGTACTACTCTCTTAGGTGTTGAATCCTTCCTAAACTTATCTCGCATGGCTGGGCTTATGTTAAGAATTTCTTCTAAGGATAACATCACCCTAGTCTCCCTCAAGATCCTGTTGTAGACTCCATCCAAGTAGTTTTGTTCAGCAAAAGGGGCTATAGTCTTATAAGCCAGCTCCCGATCCTTAGGCGCCTTGTCTGGTGCCAATCCAAAATTTCTCACATTAGGTGGCACGTACTGTGCCTCTGGAATGTTCGCATAGGGATCCTTAGCCACTTCTATTTTCTCCTTAGGTTTCTCCTTCAACCTCTGTGTTTCCTTAGGCATCTCTTTGCCTGCCTTGGGGATTTCTACGTCACCTGGTTCTTTTATCTTTACACTAACAGTCTTAGGATCCTTGACCGCTTCCTTAGGAACAGTTTCCCCACAATCTGGTACAGGCTTAAAGCCCTTAGGATGAGTAATTTCCACACCATCAAACTTTTGTTTCCTTAGCGCTAATATTTCCCTTTTCAACTCATCAAGCCTCTCATCCACTGACAGCTTCTGTGCTTCCTCAGAAATAATTTCATCAGTGCTAACTGTACTAGTCAGTTGCACACATTTGTACATGAAATTTCCAACAGCTGCCAGACCACTAGCAATTATATTCTCAGGGTTGCGCCTATGCCACTTGTCGAGTCTTTCCTTGAACCAGACTCCTGGAATTGTCCTAGGAACAAAAGCCCCTGTGCTAAGGATGATCCTGCCCTCCAAATTCTTCTTAATCTTCCCATCCCTGACATATTGTGCAGCTACTTCACAGTCCACCATATAGTGCCCAATTTTGCTGCAAAAATTACATGCTCCGCTGTCCCTGCCAGGACCATAGCCCATTCCCATCCTTGGTGCTGGGTTTGTCATTGCGCTGTTGCGCTGAATGCTCTGGAAATAAATCTCCATCTGGGCCATCCACTCAGGTTTCACTTCTGCCTTGGCTGCAGGCTTATCCACCTCTGACTTCAGTTCTAAGTTTTTTTGAGTCCCACATAAGACATATTCTCCCTCTGTCCTAAGCCATTCTAAGCGCCAAAAATCATCCGGGTCATGATCCGGGTGTTTAATTTCTAAGCACCTTGAAATTGAGTCCCAAAGAGGTGATCCTTCCTTCTTTAAGCCCCAAATAAGAGAACAACTTTCTTCAGCCTCACTGATTTTCCCTTTAGCGTGTAAGAAAGTAGCTATCTTGTAGAACTCGCGATAGTAATTCATGAAGTCAACAATGTTTAAGACACCCAACCTTCCCCTTTCCCCTACTAACACATCCATATCCTGGATGCTCCATTTCCTATCCTCATCTGCTCCTGGATACAACATGGTGACTGCCTTGACCCACGTTGGGTAATCCCCCACACTATAGGTTGGTAAGGATTTCCACATATCTGCCGTGTCGACATCCAAATACCTAACCGCCTGCTTCTTCTTCTCTGGATCACCAGTAATTCCTGCCTGACTCATCAAATTTTCTAACTCCTCGAAATAACACTTCAATTCCCTTGGCTGTTCTGCAGAGAATTTAGGTGCTGTGTGGTGCCTTGTGGCTGGCATAGTATATGCATGTGTAGCCATGATAGTATTGTTGGTGTTGATCGCTGTACTAGTACTCCGTAGAATTCCTACCTGTGTTGTTCTTGGTGGTGTTGGTGGTAAGATATTAATGCTTAATGGAAACATGGCTGGTCCTAAACGAAATGGTGTAGAACTATTTTGAGAGTCCCCTGAACTTCCTTCTGAATCCAAATCCGTGGTAGGAAATAACCTTAGGAAATCCACCTCAGTAAATGATGAATCTCCTGGAAATGTTTGTCTAAATGCTTCCTCAAACACAACTCTTTGTTCCTCAACACTTCTTCCTAATCCTGAATTCCTAAAATTCCTCCTTGAATCTGTGCTTGGTATGGTTCCTCTGGTGGAGATCTTTTTGAACCCCTCGCAGTGGGCTCCACAAATGATACGCTAAGGAAAGCTCTGAGCAATACTAACACACCCAAAACCAACCACAACCACAACTAAATCCTTGAGTGCGAGTTGGTAAAAAGGTTCCCTTGTAGAACCAACTGTCACGGATAACTTCTTAAGATAGCAATTTCCTAAGGGCCTAAGGACGCAATGCAAACACAATGCAGACACAAGTTGACACTAACTATAACGCAGTTCGAAACGATGATGCAGTTGTCCGAAGACAGCAAGTTCCTAAGTTCTTTAATTCCTAAGATGAGAGCACAGACACAACACCAGTTGATAACTTTTGACTGAAGTTTTATTCACTAACCTCGGGGGGGGGGGGGGAAGTCACCAAGATCCTCGTTGAGCTTCCAGCTACTTGTTTTTGTACATAACAGGAATATGAAATAGAGAAAAATTTTGTTGTCTTTTTATGGTAGTTTTGAAATAACGCATGAGTCTGAGTGCTAAAGATAAAGTAAATAAAATAAAATGTTCTCGGATAATGTTAAGTGTGTGACAGGAAGATACGATGTTGAGACCGGAAAGTCTGATGCGGAGATTCCGACTCCAAGGGGGCAGGACTCGGCTTCAACTTATAAGAAGTTGCGCCTCCCTCGCCAAAGTGTCCTATTTCAAGACAGAGAGATAAGAAGTACTTGCGGAGTTCCTGAGCGGAAGTTCCGACAAGACAGAGGATAAGAGTTCTGGAGAAATCACACAGGAGATGAGAGGAGTGAACTTGGTCGATATTAAACTGGAGAATACAAGTGAAAGTAGCTAAGTATTTATACTGCGATATGAGACGGTGTTTCCGATATAAGTATATGATACAGTATCAGTGCAATATCAAAGACACAGACCGTAGTCGTAAAACCTAACTACTTAATATGAGATTGTAAGACATGTGAGGAATCATAATAATGAGAGATGAAACAAATGATGTTCATAAATTGTTGGATATCGGGATGTCCGAGATGTTGAGATGGGAAGATGAAGTCAGGATGTCCGAAGAGCGGGATTTCCGAGGCGAGAGAAGTTATGGTCGTAACAGATAAAAACAAACTGAATGTCCGATGAATTGGATGTGGAATCTAATTGTCCTCCCATAATTGTCCAAGCGACTCAGGAATGCCATTGAATAGAATTGCATGACTCTTTGTCCAAGGTGTGCAATCTCTCCGCGGGTCCCAATGCATTGGGTTATTTTTAGAATTTCTGCAGATTCAATCAAGAATAGGGCGTGTGGCTGTGTCCTGCTCTATTATGTGATGGATGCATTGGCCACATGCATCAAACACATTGCCAGATCATGCCCTACACATGTGCTATCTCCCCTTGCCTGCTTAACATTCATGTTCCTCCCAAACATTTCCTAACTGCTTCCTTAGGTATGTCCTACCGCTTAGTCCCTGCCTAACGCTTGAACGCCCTGATTCTGTGGTATTGGTGCTTAAGTTTCACATGACCGCTTCACCGTACCATTTCTGAATGTGACAAGATCTTTGGTGGGCCATCTAAGTCAACATTCTAATGTTTTTCCTTGCCACTTGCACAGCCTTTGATCTGGCATCCCTAGAGCTACTCAACACATAGATTGGGCTTTCTTCCCAGAAGGCCAAGGGCAGGGTGGACATCATGTCTGACACATCAACCTCTGTCGCACAAGATCTGGTTAGTTTGTTTAAACTATCAGGCCTCAAGGGTGGCACATTATGCACCATTCATCATTCACTGATGTTTTTCATTTACAGTAGTATACCAAACACAAGGAATACAGGCCCCAGGGATGAGATGGCAGGTGGAAATAGAAGCAGGGGCGAACAACAAGAAGTGACAAAGGCGAGAACTACCACCCATGACTAGGGAATGACACGGGTATGGGTAACACTGTGGATATCCGGTCACAGGTACACTCGGGTATGGGTACAGTTTCCAGATTGTCATACCCACACAACACTGTACCTTTTTCCACAGTGTTATGGGTATGCTGGTACCGGGATTCCGATCATGTGACTTTGTTGATATGCTGATTGTATTGAATTTGTAGGTTACACTTTTGTCTACAACGATGTATGCAGCCTATCCAATGCCCCTCCCTCACCTCAAAAGTGAGACAGAGGTTTCTGCTGGCTTCTCTGGTGCCAACAACAAGGCCCAAACGACGAAATCGTCGTTTGGGCTGTGGTAAGTTTTTTTTATATTCATTTCTTGTTTTTATAAACTTACTACTTTTGTTTTGTTTTGCAGGTCATAATCCAGTGGGTAACGACAGATGCACAGACGGACAGGCCCAAACGATGCAATCCACGTTGTTTGGGCCCTAGGTAAGTTTTCTTTTCATTCAATTTTGATTATATAAAGTAACTAACTAATCTCATTCTTTTATCTACTAGGTATAAGCTATAATGGAGGTGATGCCCACCCAAACGGTGCCAGACGACAGATGACAGACTACCCGCCCCCAGCCTCATGAGCCACTGCTCATGGGGTGGATCATGGGTGATGGGGTCGACAACAATAGGGGAGGGTTGGGGAATGAGTAGGGGATGAGGAGAGGATTGAAACGATGGACGAGGGGGGACGAGGGGTGGAAACGATGAATGACAAACGAGGAGGGACGAGGGGGTGGAAATGACGAATGAGGGGGCTGAGGGGGAGGCAAGATGACGAACAAGGGGGCCGAGGGGGAGGTGAGATGACGAGGGTGGATGAGGGTGGATGAAATGACAAGGGTGGCAAGGGGGGGATGAGGAGGACAAGGGGGCCACAAACGACACGCCTACAAGCTGATGACAAATGAGCAGCAACCCAACACCCATCACCACTGCTGCGAGCCACTGCTCGCAGGGTGGATAGCAGGTGCCAACGGAGCTGGGACCACCCCTGGCCAACCACTGCCACCACCCCCTCCCTCGACAATGCCTGAGAACCACCATGAGAACCACCACCAGCACAGCACCCCTAACTGTCACCACGAGCAACTGCTCGTGGGGTGGAGACGGGGTGAAATGAGGATGGGGACGATGTGGCACCACCCCCTCCCACCCCCTCTCGCTGCAAACACAAGCAGGGGGGTTTCTTGTTTCGTCCTGGCAACTACAGGCAGCACCTCCCCTCCTCTTGCTGCAAATGCAAGCAGGGGGGCTTTTCATTTCATTCTTGGCAACTACAGGCAGCACCCCCCCTCCTCTCGCTGTGAACGTGGGCAGGGGAGGTTCTTGTTCCGTTCTCAGCAACTACAGGCAGCACCCCCCCCCTTTTCTCGCTGAAAACACGAGCAAGGGGGTTTCTCATTAGTATTGTAGATAATTATATACATCTGTAATAATACTATAGCAAAAACACTGTAGCACCCATGGTGACCCACATGACACCGTAGTAAACACTGCACCCGTACCCATAAGGGTACAGTGTTCACAGGTACAGGTGCGGGTACTGCAAAATATACCTGGGGGTTACCCGTGTCATACCCTAGTGATTCATAGCTTGCACATTTAGTATTTTATATTTTACTGAGATTATAGCCCATCAGCCTTCTACCAAGACCACGCCATACCTGCAACGACAACAATAGCACCAAGTCCCAACATGAGCTAATCAAGAGTAAGGACACACTGGACACGATGGATGCAGGTTAAATGTTTGGCACTGGATCCAGTGTACCATGATGTACATACATATTCATTACCTTGTGTGTCTTAATTTCAATCTTCAAACTCTTTCAGACTGCACCCTCACAGTCCCCACATTTCACTTCCCCACCAGTCTTCCTTTCGCTATCATCACAGATAAACCCCACGAAACTGGTGGAGCAATATGCAGACAGGCTGGCATAGGGGTTATTAAGCAATGAAAAAAATTGGATGGGGCAGCGGGGTGAACTGATGACAGGCAATGGGGTCATGGGGTGAGAGCTGTAAGTAACTTGGCAAGCTCTAGGCAGCACTGAGCAGTGTGAACGCTCGACAGGAGCCTGGCCTGCCACATTCTATTGAAGAAATAAAAATATGTTTTGACAGGTGAAAACAGGATCATGAAACGAGACCACGTAGAATGAAGGTATCTGCCAGTGGCCGCCGACAAGCCTTCACCACAACCTGTAGATTAAAAAATGTACCATTTCTTGGAAGTAACAAAACATACATAGTATCTGACAGATCAAACATATGGATAGAACATGTCACAAGCAAAGCTGATCAAAAACATTGTGGATCTGTCAAATCAATGATCAGGGGAAATACAATATGAGAAGTAGAAGTCCCATCAATCCTGCATCAATCGACAACAAAGCATGGTTCAAAAACAGATCTGAATGTGAGATGAAAAGTTATAATTACTCTAACGGCAGGCAGAAAAATGGCAGGACGATGACTAACAGTCTGCTGGTTGTTGTATGGGGTGTCTACCTGAGCATGCAATTACAGTTGTTTTGATATATCAATCTTTAACTGTAATTACAGTCCTGCATGTACCACACTATAGACTGTAAGTACAGTTAGCTATATATCATCCTGCCAGGTTCTAGTGACCAATGCTGCAGTTGGAGTCTTTGAGAGTGCACAAACAGACTACCAGACAATTGCCATCATGAACATGGTGAAGAAGAGTATGCAAGTTGAGCTCAAAGAGATCCAGTCAGCATGATACTGTCATAAGGGCAGGTATTTGAATGGCAAACTTCAAAAATCAAGGTACTGATCAATACACACCTTCTTTTCTCTTGAGTGTTTATGTTGCAAGCAGCTTGTGGAAGGTTGGTCAAAGGCATGAGTAGGTCAACTTGAGGAGTCTCCCATGTAATTATATACTGCAAACTTGAATCCTATACCACGAGCAGATTAAGCAAAGAGCTGCACAAGAGCTGCAGTACACGGTACCTGTAACCTGACCACATCTGATACTTGAGAACCTGAATATCGCTAACTTACCAGATGAAACTAACTTGAACATTATGTACCTTCTGGTAATTTGGTTGTCTTGGTGGAAATTTCTGGGACGAGAATGGACAACGATGCTTGTCCCAGTTCCACCTCAGTCTCCTGTAATCAGAGGATAGATGCATGTCTTTCAAAGTTCGTAGGAGAGAGGTCTATTTTTGGTCTATATAGTAGCAGCCCTAAAATCATTGACTGTCCCTGAAATGATATTTCAAGTTGGGGCTGGTTAAATCTAGATATGTTCTGGGCGTGTCATTCACAGCTCCACATAATCATTGATAGCTTGTACTTGACTGGAACTCCTATAATTGGGGAGCTTGCTGAGTGACTCAGTCTGAAGATGCTAGTCATAGGATCCTGACATGTGGGTCATGTGATGGGTAAAAGTCACCACCGAGTCCTTCCTGGTTACATAGGGTTGCAGAAATAATAGGTACTTTTTTACCATGCCTTTATTTACTGGTAAATTACTACCCAAGATTCCGAAGTAGTAATTTACCAAATCACATGCACAAGGTAAGTCTGTCACATGATAGCTTTGGTTAGGTTACTACTAGGTAGCCTTACAAAGTAGGATGTAGGCCAGTATTGGTCAGACATGTATACATTACAATTGGGTTGGGAACAACATTGTGTCGTCAATTACAGTATTAGACTGTCTTATGCACCATGACCATTCATGTGCACCAAATCAATTTTATAATGGCTACATACTGTGTCCAATCTTACACATTTGTCCAAGTGAATGTATGATACTTAAGCATGATTTGAGCAGATATATTGCAGGGATGGGTCAATGTGCTGAAAATCAAAATCTGGTGCTTAGTCATGGAACTTCCAAAATAGGCAGTGATCAAATCTTATTCACGATGCCAAAACAGAATGGCTGCACCTAGGACTGCAAAATAACTTGCATTTCAATAGGACATATAATAGAAATTCCAGAGCACTCTTACATCTGAAATGGGGAGATCACACCTTAGATCAGAGGGGTTCAAAGTATTTTACTCTGGTGGAAAAAATCATTGCATCATGTCCTCCTCATTGTGGCCATGTTGGATAGATCTGCCGAACTACAGGTAAATCCAGTGTCTACATACCACAAGCTACATTCTTGATCTTTTATAATGCCCCATCATGCCAAATCAGATGAGCAGAAGACTGTTGAGTTTTGCCATGCCAAACAAGCATTGGAGGCAGCTGCCACTAAAGCATACCATGCAGAGCTAGAAAGAAGAAACAGGGACTCCCTTCCTTGAGTGCCAGGGCAATTTGCGAGAAATTCACAACAGAACACCGACAGAAAACTGGAAAAATCATTACACTTGTTCATACAACCATCCTCCGTCGTTTGGAAAGCCAGCAAACATGTGCACAGGTGAATGAAACCAAGTCATGGTTGACAGCAGAGGAACAGAAGGTTGTGATAGAGTATATTATTGAGACTGGAGTGCAGGGATTTCCATTGAGCCACAAGTGGTTAAAGAAACATGTGGACGAGATATGCCAGGAGAAGTATGGGGAGGAGTTTCCTGAAAAGGGAGTAGGAAAACGATGGACCCATCGATTCATTGTGAAGCATTCAGACGAAATTATGATGGCTTGGTCGACCCAGTTGGAAGATAAGCAAGGACGTGCAGTCAATCCAAACACAAAAGTGGCATGGGACACACTATTGGGTTCAACTGTTGAGAAATAAGGAATCACTGCACCATTGATGTATGCCGTTGATGAAACAGGTGTCACTGGCCAAACAGGTCAAAAGGAGAGAGTTATGGGTGCACGGAAGAAAGGGCTACATTACCAGCAGGTTGGAGGTTCAGGTGAAAATACAACAGTGCTTGTTACTATCTGCACAGATGGTTCATCACTTCCTCCAGCTGTCATTTTCAAAGGGAAAGCATACCAGACTGACTGGAATGATAATAACCCTGTGAAGGCATCATAAGATTGTATTTACTTCATCAACATTGCTTTCTAACATAAATTTTGAGGATCAGTTATGCAAAGAAAGGGTGGACTACAGGTGAAATTGGGATTGAATGGATCAAGATATTTGATAAACAAACTTGCACAAAGGCTAATGGCCAGTGGCAGCTCCTTCTAGTTGATGGACATAATTCCCATTATACACAAGCTTTCCTTCGATACGCACGTGAAAACAACATTGTGATCCTATGCTACCATACCACACACATCTACCAAGGTCTTGATGTTGTTGTCTTCTCAATCCTAAAGAAAAATATTAGGGATGAGCACAGGGCATATGAGAAGAGAACTGGGCAACCTATGAAGAAAGAGAACTTTCTCGAGATCTACGGACATGCTCACATCAAAACCATGCAGGCCGACACTGTAAAAGCTGCATTTCGAAAAACAGGCACATGGCCTGTAGATCTGAACTCCGTTACACCTGAAATGATGGCGCTGAGTAAAGTAACTTTGAAGGATGCCCATCTCCCTATTGTCCCACCAACTCCTGTCCGTGTTGTGGCTGATATGCTAAAGGAGGTGGCAGGACTGTTGATGACTGAGGACCTCGAAAGTGACAAGGACCACTGGAATCTGATGTAGAGGTTGGGGATGAGGAAGGTGAAAATCCCTTTGTCGACAAGGTCCAGCTGCCACAATGGGGACTCACCCCAATTCCCGAAGGTGAAAATGAGATGGATGAGGGTGGTACTGGAGAGATGGGAGGCGAAACACATGGTGTCCGATGTGTCAGAGGTGTAAGATTGGACACAGTATGTAGCCATTATAAAATTGATTTGGTGCACATGAATGGTCATGGTGCATAAGACAGTCTAATACTGTAGACAATTGTCAACAGGAAAGTGGCCATGAAAATACGCAAGCGCCAGAAATTTTTGACACCTAAGAAATACCTACCAAAAAATCATGTAAATTAATCATGTGCAATATTTACCGGTAATTTACTGGTAAATTACAGCTTGACAGCAGACCCCCTTGTAATTTACTAGTAAGTAATTTACCAGGCCGGAATATTTTCCGCAACCCTAGCCTGGTAAGCCTATACAAGACCAGGCAAGTTTCGGATATTTTGGGCCATGCGTGGCCCACGGGCAAAGCACAAAACATGTTTATATGTAAGAGAGAGGAGAAATTACAGAGCTGTGTTTGAGTCACTTGCAATTGCAATTTGCGATGAGTCCATTGAATTGCGCCTTTGGAAACACTGTAGATAAATTCATGAAACATAAACATGCCTGGGCTCGTGAGTAAATTGTAAACACATACCTCGTGTTCACAAATAATTGGATACATGTAACGTCCCCGGCAAGTCCCTGGTGTTGTGATTCTGAATTTACTCGAAGCCCAAGTTGGGCTTCGATCGTGTGGCTGTCCACTCTTGCCAAAAGCTCTCACGATCACTGTCGCCACCGTTCCACCTCTACTTGCTCACCCTGTTCAGCGTCAATGGTAGCACAAATCTCCCCGGCAGTCAATGGCGACGTCGAGAAATCGCAAGTCAAGGCCAACGACGGTAAGGCTATCAAGTCCAAGAACCAGCTCCGGCGACTCAAGGCGAAGCAGAAGAAAGTCGTGCGTTGTTTAAACAGGTTTCACAAGGGGAAATCGTATTGATGTTTTTGACCCACGTAGAACGGCGCTCCGGAGCAGAATGTAGTGAAAAAGGATACGGTGGAGGATACAAGGGATTCATCTAATGTCGTGTACGTATCTGAGCCATTGGATGTGAAAGACGCTGCCCTCGAGGCGTTCTCCGACGTATTTGCTCGCTTTCAGCTTCCTGCTGATGAAGAAACAGTACGTGAATGCCTGCATTTCATCTTCTTGTGCTAATTATAACGTTCTTTAAGGACGAAAAAATGGATGGACCAGTCAAAGGTGAAGTGATCTACTCCGACGAGGAGATGGACGCTGCTAGCGACTCGGACACCGAAAAGAAGCCTCTATCCAAGAAAAAGCAACGCAAACTTGCCCGCCTCACCGTCGCAGAGCTCAAGCAGCTCGTCAAGAAGCCTGAAGTTGTCGAATGGACAGACGTCACCGCTGCCGACCCACGACTCCTGCTGCACCTCAAGAGCCACCGCAACACGATTCCCATCCCAATCCACTGGAGCGCCAAACGGGACTATCTGCAAGGCAAACGTGGGATCGAGAAGCCGCCGTTCCAACTGCCGTCCTACATTGCGGACACGGGTATTGCGACGATGCGGGACGCGGTGAAGGAGAAGGAAGCAAATATGAGTTTGAAGGCCAAGACGAGGGAGCGTGTTCAGCCGAAGATGGGGAAGGTTGATATTGACTATCAGAAGCTCCACGATGCGTTCTTCAAGTTCCAGACGAAGCCCCCTGTGACGGGCTTTGGGGAGATGTGAGCGTGGTCAGTTGGTCGTTTGGGGCTGCTAATTGCTTTTTCTGATGATAGGTATTATGAAGGCAAAGAGTTCGAAACGTCGTTGAAGGAGAAGAGGCCGGGTGATTTATCGCCTGAGCTTGTGGAGGCACTGTCGATTCCTCCGCTGGCACCTCCGCCGTGGTTGATTAGTATGCAACGTTTTGGACCACCGCCGAGTTATCCGACACTTCGGATACCAGGCCTCAATGCACCTATCCCTGAAGGGTTGGCTATTTCGTTTTTTCCTTCATGTGACGTTACTGAGATTAGCGCTGCTTTTTAGCGCCCAGTGGGGCTTCCATCCTGGTGGTTGGGGAAAGCCCCCTCTAGACGAATACAATCGGCCACTGTATGGTGACGTTTTTGGTGTACTGCCCAAGGCGGGCGAATCGGGAGTAAGTGTATTCGAAAATTATCCAAAGTCTATAATATATTCATCCGTGATGTCTACATAGATAGGCGAACCAGTGGACAAAGCTATGTGGGGAGAACTGGAACCAGAAGAAGGTTTGTCTCGCCCATGATATTACATTTTAAATCCTCACATTTATCTCAATTTACAGAAGAGGAAGAATCAGAGAGCGAAGAGGAATCCGACGAGGAGGAAGCTGCGGAGCCAACGCCTGCCGACGGGCTGCAGACGCCGTCAGGATTGGAGACGCCGTCAGGCATGACGAGTGTCGTGTCCACTGTTGCTGGTGGACTCGAGACGCCAGATTTCCTCGAATTGAGGAAGCACACTGGGCGCACAACGTCAGAGGCCATGGAATCCGGGCCACGGTCACTATACCAGGTGGTGCCCGAGAAGCAGACGTCAGTCCGTGGACTCATGGGGAGTGAACGCGGGTATGATGTCAGTGCCGTTGCAAGTGCGCCGATACCTGTGCTCGGTGACGAGAGAGGGACCAAGGTCGGTTTTGATTCGGTGATATGTTTGAGCGGTTGAAACTGATGTATTTCTACAGCGTAAAGCGAATGGAGTGGATGTGTCGATTGATGCTGGTGAGCTGGAGGGACTGTCTGAAGAGGAGCTGCGCAGGAAATATGATGCGCATTCTCGTGGCAATGCTGGGGTGCCTGGGGCTGGCCGAGAGGATTTTTCAGACATGGTTGCGCAGGAGATGTCGAAGAAAAAACAGAAGATGGACAGAGAAAGAGAAGGAAGGCGAGGAGGCAAGGAATACAAGTTTTAAAATGGTCGATATTCGGTTTTGTAGTGTACAGTTCAGTCTGCCTCAGTCTGCTTCATTTTTGGGCGCCTTTGGAGTGATCATCAGTTGATTTGGCACAGCCATCAAAACTGTCAGTGTAAACGTTCCTCCGCTTGCGTTTGGGCTCAGGCTACATTTTGCTGGCGAGTTTCAGGTCCGCCGTCGTCCTTGCCGTCTTCCTCTATATTCTTCTCGCTGTGCTGCGCGTCGTGCACCTGCGTGGGAGAAAATGTCTGGTCAGGTTCAAATGTAAGCCTCAAAATTGACGGCAGGTCGATTCGATAGAAGCAGTGTTCACGTTCCAATCTTCCTTTACTCTTACAGAACCTTACGTCCTCCACCAAACGTTGAATTTGTGCATGGTACATGGCTTACTATAGTCTATTCTAAAGGATCAAAATGCTCATGCCTTCCTGCAGGATTCCCTGGCATACCACCAGGCGGCCCCGACCGGACACAGGCTGCAGTGAGAGGGGTGCGTTACGGTCTAGACTCGGAGAAGCAAAGTAGAATGAAAACTCATTTCATGGATTGAATTCTAGGCTGTGGAGATACGAACCGCGCCGCTGGGTGCCAAGGCTAAATGGGTGCGCATCGAGCTGCGAAAAGTCGAGACGCTGCCTGGTGGGGGGGTGGGAAACACGTTCTTCGATTTCGTGGGCCCGAGCCCCGTCAATCTGTGGACAGCAAGCGAAGAGTATGCGATGTTGCGTACGGTGTGTTGTTGCCTTGTGTCGTGCCTGCGTGGAGACTGACTGACGTGGGTTTGTTGCATGTGGTGCTCACAGCAAGACTTTCCATTCTCGATACGAATACCGGAGTCTATCCCACCTACGATCGCGCTGGATAACCGAGGTAGGGCTGGTTTGTGTCTAGTGGTTATGGGCGCTAAATATCGAATTCTCAGCTGGTGTACACTACGAACTTGTGGCAAGCGTTTGCGTGCTTGAAAAAAAGTACGTCGTCCAAGCCTCTTACTTTCCCAATCTCATCCCACTTCCAGAGGTTTCTTCCGCCGAAAGAAATCGCGTGTGCAAACTCAAATCGCCAGCATCACTATCGACAAGCACGAGCTGCATTCCGCCTGGCCCCTCTATTGCCAGCCGGAAACGCGGAAGCAGTCACACGAGGGGCTCACCCTCACCGCCGAGCGCAACAACACGTGCTACGGACCGGGTGACCCTATTTCCATCAACGCTACTCTGAAATCGGATAAGCTCACTGTTATCATCTGCCGTGGCTTCGAGCTCACCCTCAACGAAACCACCATCTTCCGTGGTCTGCTCACTGGTAAAAAGAGTGCAGCTCCAATCGTGAAGACATCCCCCGTGTGCGTGTATAAGCACCAGGTGAACGCGACCCTCTATGGGGGGTCGCAGCAGAGGGCGGAGCTGGTGTGTCACTTGTCCCCAGAACATACGACCACGACGTTGAATGCGGCGAGGCACATTGATATTACGTATGTCCTCACCGTGAAGGCGATTATCTCACCTGGAGATCCGGTGTCCATTGATTTACCGGTGATAGTCACCAACTGGCAAAGGTTAGCTTTGTTCTCAGCGTAATCTAACACGCCTGTGCTGATTATCACCCCTAGAAACGTATCACTTGAAGCCATCAGGTAAGCTATCCTTTTTCTTGACGGCCCAATGAGATACTGATACGTCTCCATCAGACGAATTGGACCAGCGCCTACCCTCTCTCTTTTACCTGCGAATGTGCCACCGAGCCATCAAGCACCGACAGTTGACCACACCCTTCGTTCTTCTACCTTCCCCAATCATCATCCTCAGATGTCCACCTCAGGCTCTTCTCAACAGTCTAGTACCTTACCCTTAGGAAGAAGCGAAGACGTGGGGTATGGTGCAGGCCTCGGTTTGGGTGTGCGCAACCCTCACAGACCTTCCCCCTCGGATTCTAGCTTATATGAAATCGGGGCTCGGCCCACAGCACCTACAAATTCGGCTAGACAACGACCGACTTCCAGGTTCACTGTCACCAATCAACAGCCGGACTCACCACCGCCTGGAGCGCAGTCTCAGGCACAACAGACTCGGCCGGGTGCGCCGAAGGGGCTGTGGCCCCCCACTGCAGAGGACGAGAAAGCACGATTGTATGAGCGTGCACAGGAGAATGTGAAGAAGGTCCAGGGAAGTGCGGTCATGCAAAATAGTCCAGTATGTGTACTCCATACTAACCGTGTTCGAAATTCCTGCTAATTAGATACATCTCTTTTCTTAGCCTCCCAAAAACCAAGCACAAACCCAGTCGCCGACGAAGAGTCCACCACGCAATGCTCCTTGGCCGACTAGCGAGCAAGAGAAGCTCAGATTGTTCAACGAGGCCCAGGCCGCCGTGAAGAAGACCCAGGGTTCTTACTCTCCCGAGTCGTCGCTGCACGGGCGGAGTACCTCTGATGTCGACCGTACCCTCGAGTTATCGCGCGGGAACTCCGCATCCGGCTCTGCCAGCAAAAGCCCTCCCGCCCCAGCTCCAGCACAGAACCAGAAGCGTAACGGGCCCGTCACGCCAGCAGAGCTGTATGCCCAAGCAATATCTGCGCGGAATGAGACCCTGTCCAAACAGCAGTCGCTCCCTACGCCAAACTCCCCGACCCGAGTTGTGGTACCGCAGTATATGAGCGCAGAACAAGAGAAGGCTGCGTTGCGCCGGTATGAGGCGGCCAAGCTGGCTGTTGATCGTGTACAGTATGGGAGCGAGTTTGGGGGTGGGGGCGGGAGCGGGAGTGGGAGCGGTGCTATCCCCCTCGACCCTTCTAATCCCTTGAGTCCACCCAAGGATACCGATGACCTTCCCCCGCCGTTCGAGATGTCTGCGAATAGTAGTGCGAGCGTCATCCCTGCATCGCATATTGGGGAAAAGGAGAGGCTGCGCCTGGAGTACGAAAGGCAGGATGCGGCACGAAAACGGTTGCAGCAGAGGCAGGATACACTTCCGCCTTCCTTCTCTGAGTCGCAGTCAGACCCACCCAGCGGAAGTCAGAGGCAATCGCCTCCGCCATCTTCGTCACGCACTCATTCCCCCTCGCCAGCCCAGAATGGCTTATCTACCAAGCGTCCCACGCCCGCTCCCCCGGCTGTACCACCTTCCAGCAGGATCTTAACTGCTGCGGAGGAAAAGGCGATGCTAAAAGCTCGATATGCTGCTGAAGACGATGCTAAGGATACGAAGAAAGGCTCTCCTCAGTACTTGAATGGCAACGGGAATGGTCACCATATCAACAACGTCAGCACTAGTCGCCCAGGGACCAGCCACTCTCATTCTCAATACCAATCCCCTGCCCCAAATTCACATACTACAACCCCTGAGCCACCCTCAAGCCCGCCCCCACTCATGCCTCGACCGCCAGTCGAGTACATCCAAGAGACCCGAGAGGAGGACGCACGTGTGTCGCAATTTGCGATGAACGGCCTGCTACCGCCCGATGAAGTGATCGCCCGGAGTGGAAGTATATTAAGCTTGAAGAACCCCATGACAACGCCGGTTTATCTGCCGACCCCTATTTCTGGGGCACTGCCGCTTGGTCCTGCTGCGTCGCCGTTGGAAGTCCGTCCGTTTTCCCCTTTCTCAGCTGCGTTTGATCATACGCCGGGGTTGCCGCTTCCTGGACCTCCGCCCCCACTCCCTCCAAAACCTCTTGGAGACTAATTTCAATATCAAATGGATGGAAAATGTGTTGTGTTCGACCATTGTTTTACTCTCTTTTTTTTGCCTTTTTCGTTTTCATCTGCGTACAAATAACGTACTATACCATTCACATATTTTCCTAACCAGCAGCCTTGCTTGTGTTGTGTTCGATTCTATGTATGCACCATCTAGTCGTTTCTCCTACCAGCTGTATTTAAACCGTTCGTTCATTCTGTAGATGAACTCCACTATCCTTGAATATCTATCGTGTTTGTATCAGTCACTCATTAGATACAAGGCACATACTTCAGATCCGTACAACATTTGTATGTACTGCGGGCTGATTTGTAACGTTATATAACATTTATGATTTAATTTATTGATATTATCACTACAAGTTTGATGACCCATACCAATCTTTGTAATTAGAATAATGCAGAGGCCTACCTCCCATGGAAATCATTTCTTTGAAACAGTGCCATTGAAAAGTTGCTGGTCCGATTCTATGCAGCTATAGGCTCTAGTATGTAGGCCCAACTTTTGTGGGCAGGGTGAGCAATTGATACATTCACAATTACAAAGCTACATAACTATACTTGTACATTTGTTGTTGACTACGATATCGATAGGAGTATAAAGAGCACAAGCCAAAGAACAACAATATATGGCTTCGACATGAGTTACCGTATAATTATATCATGATGTATGTAGGGCGCCAAATTTCTAATGCATGTCAATAAGTATCACCGAAAATACACGAAAATGCACGAACAAGAGGAAGGCCATATTCAATCACGTTTCATTTATCTGCCTTCCTTCGTTTTGTTGATCTGGTTGTGACCCTGGGGGCATCCATGTTCATCTTCACACCGCCCCTCTTGGGCGGCTGCTCGACCGCGATTCGTTCAGGCGCAGGTGCAGGAACCTGTGTCAGGACCTCCCCAAGTACATCCGATTTCCTCTTATTCCCGCCAGACTTCTTGGAACCAACGGGCGGAGCTGGCGTCATAGGGGACTCAGGCGGAGCCTGCACCTCGTCCAAAAACGCAGTGGAGAGGCTGCCGTCGTCCATATCCGCACTTGCACCCTCAGACTCGGGGCCACTGTCGCGTCCTAAATTGAGAAAGCGGTACATGTCGTCAAAGTCGTCGGTCGCGGAAGGGGGGTTGGATATGGGGTCAGGTAAATGGAGGTTGGAGGCAGGGGTTGGGGGGCCGAGGTGAGGGTCCTGGTTCGTGGATTCGAGGATAGGGGGAAGCAGCACGCTTCCGCTCCCATCCAGCTGTTGTGGATCAAGGCCCAGGTCCTGCATTTCTTGCATGAACGAATGGATGCTTGAGCCTAGCATGTTGACCTCCTTATCGAGATCGTCTGTCACCTTCCATTGCTTGTCGAGACTGGGGTCAAAAGAAATGAGGTCCTGGTCGTGCTCGTCTCTATGGGCTGGCATGAGGTGGCTGAAATCAAAGGGTGAGGGTTGGTAAGAGGTTAGTTGCGAAGAAGCCGAGGGGGGAGGGGGTCCGTGATTATCGGGTAGACTGCCATCAAGAGGTGGGAATGAGAGGGAAAATAATTGAGCGAGCTGTTGGGGCGTAAGCTGGTTGAGAACTTGCTGGATGTCGAGGGCTTGGGGAGAATTTGGGGGGCGGGAAGAGGTCAAGGCGTGATCAGAGGGTTGCGAGGGTTGCGGCTGGGATTGAGGCTGAGAAGCTTGGGTTGGCTGTGTGGAGTCGAGATAGGATGAAGGTTGATGTTCGCGATTTGCTGGCAGAGTTGAAGGTTGAGTCGGTGGTTCTGAAGGAGTATTATATGAACCAAAGTGCATGGATGTTTCGACTATTGATGGAGTGATGTTGTCCGAGGGGGCTGGTGAAGGTACAGATACTGGAGTTTCGACAGAACTGTAGGACTCTGCATAACGAGACGTGAGTACGATTGCTACCTGAATGAATCGGTAACTTACCCTGAATCAGGTCAGGGACAAGAATTTGATCCTCCATGTGTTCTTTATCGTGTGCGTCCATCACCCCAACCTTCTTACTCCGCCCATCCTCAATCATTAATCTCGTCCGCCGACGAGGAATGACCACCTGAGAATTCGGAGCCTCGACCTCGTCATCTTTATGCGAATCCGCACGGGTCCCAAACACCCCAGCCAGAAATTTCACGATCCTGTTGATCGTATCCTGCTGCTTCTGATACTTCGTCCTCACGTCCATAGCGTCTTGCCACAGCAGCTGATTCGACTGCTTCAGCTCTGCCAAATCCGCCTGTATCGTAGATTGATGACGCTTAATTGCACTGATTCCATTCACAATCGACTGGACATCCAGCACTTGCCCTGCTGCTGGAGTTCCTGCACCGTTCGTACCCCCAGTGGCATCATGAAAATCTATTGTGCCGATAACGCCAGCAGCAGCGGCAGCTCCATCCATAGCAATATCCCCCTGAGTGCCTTGGGCCTGCCGTTTCCTTTGGATGTAATTTAGGAGGTGAGGTTCGCCGCGTCGAAAATGTGGATGCGCAAAGTTCCAGATTTCAACATCAGAATCACTTTTCAATACACCTTGCTGCAGCTGAGGTATCTTGTGGAAGCCATACATGTTGAGCTGTCGGACAAAAGAATGGAAGTTTTGGTGCTTAAACCACCGACCAAGAACCTCGCGCGCGAATTGTTCATGGTTTGGGACTGAATTGAAGTTAGGTGATATTATGTGCGAATACAGTGAAACAACTCACCAATGAATGAATCACCAGCTTCCGACCATCGAATTAAATGATAGTTATTCGGATCGTTGAGCATCCTAGCACATATTAGATTAACGTCGGCGATTTGCCGCTGCGGAAGCTTACTCATAAAGTTTTTGAAGAAAGGCCGGGACTTGTGAGCGTGGAGGCCTTGAATGTGCATGGGCAACTGACGCACTACTGCGTTTTGCAAGTTGGTGACCAGTGGCCATGGTTGCAGGGGTGAGATGAACGATATTGGGATGGTCGGAGACTTATCTCACCAAAGCTGTTGACATACAATTCAAAATAAAAATATGTGGCGCATCGTGGACTCCGCTTCGCGGGTGGGCGCCTCGGTCTAGGCGTGGTGACAATACAAGTCCTTTATGGAATGTTATAGACATACAAGCTACTAGTGGAATGCCTCGAGAGCAGAATGATCACTGGCCGTGTCACTGGCAGTTTACTTGGCTTTCTGCTTCTCGATCCGTTTCTGTCTCTGTCTTGACGGACTCCATATCCATCGCCAGCCCAGAAGCGCTGCAGCAGAAATCACCGCATAAGGCGGAAATAACCACGCAAACCACCACATCCACCTGACCGATTTCTCCACCTTCTCCACCAAGCTATTGACTTGTGTTTCGAGATCTTGGAGCGATCCAGAATTGTCTATGACAACATCAGCGTATATCAGCTTCTCCGTGATAGGCAGTTGGGAATTAAGCCGTGCAGAAGCATCTTCCTCTGTAGATTTATCGCGCTGCATCAAACGCTGGAGCTGTACTTCGGGGGAGCTAAACATCTCGTGGTGAGATTCACTGAAGCTAAACGTATCATTGAACGTACCAGTAAACAACCACGACCTTTCCGACATATCTCCATAGTCCGCCCTCTATGAGGAGTGGGACATCCACGACACAGAATCTCTCACCGCTGATCCAATGATGCAACACCTTCCGAAACATCGCACGCCTCACCGCAGGGTGCACGATCCCATTCAGTATCTTCCTCTTTCCTTCGTCCGTAAAAATGATCCCCCCAAGCTTCTTCCTGTTGAGTGTTCCGTCAGGAAGCAAGATATCATTTCCAAATACATGCACAATATTTCGTAGCGCTGGTGTACCTGGAAGAACGACCTGGCGCGCAAGAACGTCCGCGTCGATAAGAGGAACCTTTTTGGCCTTGAGCAGCTCTGATACCGTCGATTTACCAGTGGCAATGCCACCTGTCAGACCGATAACTAGAGTTTCATATCAGTTTCCACAGATAATGAGCTAGTTGTTGCCAGCAGTACCTAACATGTAAGCAGACAGGGCGCTTGCGGTTGGTAATATGACATGTCATGGCTGTGAAGCCATGTGATTCTAAGAAGCATGTGAAGGTTACGTTTGTTGACGTGTCGACGCCAAGTCAGAGGCTGCCCTAAACTCCCTGCTTTCCTATTCTTAACACCCATCATCTACTGCGGCTTGGAAGCTTTTTGTAAGTTTTACCCGTCCATAACTCCGGGTAACAACTTCCGTAGTAAATCGCGTGGAAATCGCCGGGCTGCGTTCGAAACGCTCAGACCTTCAGACGCACTGCTTCAAGTTCTTCCCTGTCTCTCTTCGTAACTACGATAATCGCTACAGCCTCTATATGCGTGTACCTGCGATGAGTGCTGGACATCCCGACACCGGATTACCGTCTTCCAAGTCTCCAAAGGTGTCAAAGCCAAAGAGGTCCAAGTCAGAGGTTGTCGGAGTGACGCTCGACGCTACGGCACTGCTCCTAACGACTTTGCGAGAGGTCGCCAGAGTAGCACCCCTCCCGTTGGTTCAGAATGCCGCGACTCTCGCGCTTACTATCCTCAGTACAGTCCAAGTACGCACATGTTCTATGGTATTCGGTTGGGAATCGTTGACCGTCTCCGGGATTTAGGGTGCTCGGGACAACAAGGGTGCCTTTCGGCGTCTCGCTGATGATGCAGGCAATCTCGTCTGTGCTGTGGCCCGAAAAACGAATACTAGCTTGGATATGCCATCAGATCTTTACAGCAACCTGGAGTCCTTAATAACGTACTTTCCGCTATATTTTGTTTCGAACGATTTGTGTCTGACTTATCACATACAAGGACTCTATCGGAAATTAAAGAATTTGCATCCAGGCAATTACAGCGCAACATCGTTCTCCGTCTTGTCCAATCGATGTCCGATCTTCGGGTCATCCAACAATATCGAGAGACTTTGAGGCAGTCCCTTGATGTATTCGGGGTAAGCATGTTATGGAAAAATTGTACTGGTTCTGATGATCCCTATTTCGTTATAGCTCAAGGCGAGCATCACCCTTCAAGAGAATATGGCTACTCTTCTAGCGCAGCAAGAAGAAATTCTTAAGGGGTTCAAGGAACACAGACCTGATAGCGGAAATCTCATAGGCTCTCAGGACCCTTCTGCGGTGGTTCCTCATATTGAGTCCTCTGACGGGACCTTTGAATTCACAACTATTGAGGGGAATCAAACTCGTGTAGACTCCTCTCAGCATATCGACAACTCCAACTCCAATAATAACACTACTACGAAAACAGAGAACTCTGGTAACGATAGGTCTATGAGACTTGTTTCTGGTAAGCGAAAAAAAGGCCCTTCCTCTTTTCTGAATGTAATTCAATTTTTTCTATATAGATGGGAGAGATGATGAAGTGGTCAGTATGGCAATAGAACTTAGGCAATCTATCAGACCTGGACTGAGTAGGCATTCATGTTCTGGTTGAAGCTGCTTACATCAATTTTGACTAGGTGGAGAACTTGACCATGGAAGGGAGCAGAAAGTAAAAGACTCTGGTAACAATAGTTCTATGAGACTTGTTTCTGGTAAGCAAAAAAAGGCCTTTCTCTTTTCTGAATGTAATTCATTTTTTTCTATATAGATGGGAGAGATGATGAAGTGGTCAGTATCGCAACAGAGCATAGGCAATCTATCAGACCTGGGCTAGGTAAGCATTCATGTTTTGGTTGTAGCTGCTTACATCAACTTTGACCAGGTGGAGAATTTGATCATGGAAGAGAGCAGAAAGTAAAAGATAGTATGGTAAAGAGGGAGTCTCAGGCTAGACCAAATGAGGGAGTGCAGTCATCTTATATGGCATGGGCAACAGAGAGGGATGGATCTGCTAGATTGGCAAATGAGGTGTACCAGACCAGAGAGGGGAGGGAGGGAGGGCAAGGGACAGTTGCTGCTAATGAACTTGGAGCAAACCTAAAGATGGATGGATATGCTAGGATGCCAAATGTGGATGTATATGCTAGGGGGGCAAATGTGATGTTGGGAGCTCCAGCTTCTCTCCAGAATGAGAACAGGGAGCAGGGCAGGAGAGAGCAAAAGATAGTTGCTGCAGATGGAGTTGAGGCTCAGCACATTTCTCCTGATCATGCTATGGCATGGGCAGTGAAGGTTGATGACTCTGGTGGAATAGCAAATGAGGGGGTGGGATTTGCACCACCTCTTCAGTACCTGGAAAGAGAGCAGAGGGGGGGAGGGCAAAGGATACTTCCTAGAAATGGACTTGAGGCATTGCAGGTTTCAGCAGGTCATCCAGATGAGTCTGTTAGAATGGCAAATGGAAATAAGGGGGCCCCACCTACTTCTCAGTACCATGGAAGAGAGGGCAGTGAGGCAGGACACAGAACAGTAGCTGAAAATGGACTTGGAACACAGCACAGTTCTCCAGGTCATACTCAAGGCTTCAACCAAAGACCCTTCATGCATGAGCCATCTGTAGCAGCTATTCCAGAGGCTCCTCAAATGATGTCATCTAGCACATTGGGAGTTCCTCTTCAAAGATCAAATAATCCTTTTCATCAAACCCTTCCATACTCAGGGGGAGCCCAGCTGCATTCTGATTCAGCACTGCATGGAACCAATGATGGTTTATTAGGAAACCCAGCTCTCCAGCCAAATTCTAGAGCTATATCTATGCCAAACCCTTTGCAAAGATACTTTCCAAACATCAATTCCCAATCTGGAAGGTTTAACTTTACTCAGATTAGAGGAGACCAGAATATTCTGGATTCTTCTTCTCATGTCACCAACAACAATTCAGGAAACAATACCACCACAATTACGACTGATTCACACAATGATTTATCTGTCAGATTGGAAAGATCTGCTCATTCATTGCCAGCAATGCAAAATGTTCTGCCTGGTATGCCATCTGAGAGGGAAAAGTTGTATGCTTATGATAAGGTCACTGGCAAGTATGCAAATATGCCTATATAACCATAAAATCATTTAGAACTTATAAGGTAGCAAAATATGTCTCCATCTATCAATATGAAAATTTTATTGTTAGTCTCTTGGCCTTTATGTTTCAACATGTTTTAATTTTACTATGCATGATTCTAAAACTATATTTTATCCTGAACTTTGTGTCTTGTATTCTTTTCTGTTCTACTACTATAGCTGGCCACCTACTTGGTCACACTGTGGATTCAGTTACTTAGATATTTAAGGATCAATTAGCAATAGGCCAAGAAATTGTGAGCTTGGATTTTAAGGACTGAGGTTAAGAAAGTGATGGCTTAGTCACTGCTAGTGTGGTCTTATAGACTGAAAAAGACTGGGAACCAAACCAAACCAAACCTGACTGACCTTAGCCAGACCATCAGTTAGAGTTAATGTCCAGCTGCAGGTAGTTATAGTTATGGTCTTTCAGATCTCAAAAACATCATGAAAACTGGTTTAAACCAGTTAAGACCAGTTAATAGGTCACATGGACTATACCCCTCAGCTCCCACACATATTCACATCACTTTCACTCTCTGGTTCATTAAAGATAATGATGGGCTTTAGTCACTGCTTGAGAAAGGACAACTAAACAAAAGAAAAGAAAACACAACACAACCTTAACTGTAGGCTGCACTGCAGAGGATGAGAAGGGGTGCTAATTCACCTAGATGGTCTCAGAACACCCAATGGCATGATGTGAACTGTGTGGTAGCTGTAAGGGAAACCTTACATTCCATGCAAGCACAAAACTGACAAAGAAAATCTAAAGTTTATATAAGTGCAAGTATTGTAAGTACAAATGGAACTACTAGCTAACCTGGCAAAGGAAATTTGAAGAGAAAACTCTAAGGACTCCTAGCCAGGGAACTACTAGTTATATACTGTACTACATGAGGCAGACACATACAATGGACTATTGGGAATGGGGGAGACAAATGGGAGTGATCATAGAATGATGTTCTCTGAAGTCCTACCAACTCCTCTGAAGTCCTTGAAACCCTTCAAAGCTTGCAAACATACTTCAAAGCTCCCAAAGTCACTTTAATCTTTGGCACATTACTAACTTGGCTCTCATGCCATTCCTACATATCTGTAAGGCTTTCCTAAGTGTCTCCTTACATCACCCCCCTCTCAAGGTGCAGCATCCCAATGTGCAGATATAAGCCAAAGTTGGAAACCCATTTGCCCAAAGGACATAGCATTAATGTGCTTGTTGGAATATTGACTGAAGAAGAGGATGAAAGAGAAGAGAAGCAGGAGAAAAAGCACAGACACAGACACTTAGTGGCCACAACAGTTGTAGAAACAACAGCAAAGAATCAATTATTACTACTGTGAAAGTTTACTATGTGGCATTTGTACATGTTTGTGCATGTGAGGAATACCAAATCTAACAGTGCTTGGGTGCATTGGAGTGTGTCTCATAGAACTCTGTGATTATCTCCAGTACATCAATGTCACCTTCTGAGAGCCATGAATTTCCTTCATGTCCATAACCATTCCATTTTACCAAGTACTGCAGCTTCTTCCACCAGAAGCAGCTGTTAATGACCTCCTCAATCTCATATCAATCCTCTCCTCTTACAATCTCTGGTAGTGGTGGGAGAGTTGCACATCATCCTGCAATGGGGTCTGGGGGCACTGGCATGAAAGACCAGGTGAACATATGACATAGACTGAGGCAGTTTTGAGTTGTTTTTAGCTCTTTGAGGTCTAGTCTGGTCCAGTTTTTTGACCATTTGGTCAATGAACCAGGACCAGAACCAGTCTATATATTCAACAGTCTAGCAAATAACCAGACTGGACTGCCTGGAACTGGTTGATAGTGATTCAACTGCAGTTCTTAGACCAGTTTCAACTGGTCTGAACTACGACTGGTCCAACACCAGTTAGGACTGGTCCTTTACTTAGAAGTAGGTAGTAACAACAGATATCTATTGACTACTGTAGTAATAGTAGCAGGTATAGATATGGGGATATAAATATAGAGGAACAGTGTATTGGACTATTAGAACATATAATGAGCAGAGGACTCAGGATGCTTACCTCAAACATCATACTACAGATCAACTACTATCATGGTTGGCACCATCTGCTCATATCCAATATAAGCTGCAATGAGTTATAGCTCTACAGTCATGTAAGAACATACCTGCAAAGGTGAAGACTTGACTATAGATAAGCATTGATGGCTCTCAATGGATCAACAGCAATCTTTGCAAGTAATGGGTAGGTGGTTTTCTGCTGCTAAAAAGGTTGCATTACCACATGGTTTGATATGCCATCCAAGCACATACTTCCCAATATGAGTACACCTCCGGGTTGCTAGCAAGTATGAGTGTCGTATTGGCAGTAGAGAGGTAGGCTTCAAGCTTGGACACCCAGTCCTATGGTAGGATAACTGGTAGCTGAGGATAGAAATGTCAGTAGAAATAACAAAGCTAGAATATGCACACCTTTAATTGTGGAGACAATAAGTCAACTGGAGAGGGCAAGAAAAAAGAATGAGAGAAGCAGTGATGAACATTTGAACACTGTAACATGGAACGCTGGCAAGTAAAAATTACTCCGCTTTAATTTTTATCTCATCTTATCTCTACAAGATCATTAGGATGTAGATGAGATTAGGAGGATGTGAGACTGATTAGGAAAATGAGATGTTGAGTCTCAACTAGTTAGGAATGAGTTCCAGGAAATGGCCATAAAATGAGATGTTGTTGGTCAGA
>QOVE01000816.1:858-16548 GCA_003521275.1 Tricholoma sp. MG99
CATCATTCGTTGTTGCATCGTTGCATCATTCGTTGTTGCATCGTTGCATCATTCGTTGTTGCATCGTTGCATCATTCGTTGTTGCATCGTTGCATCATTCGTTGTTGCATCGTTGCATCATTCGTTGTTGCATCATTGCATCATTCGTTGTTGTGTCATTGTATGTGAGTTAAAACCTGTAAATAATGAGAATAAAGTTAGTATGAATAAAGAGAAACAAAAGAAAAAGATACCTGGTGCCCAAATGATGTTGATTGTCATTTGGGCCCTGTTTCCTTCGCTCCATGTTGTTTGGCAGTGTGGGCAGGTAGTTTAAAACCTAATAAACAGTTAGTTATGAAGATAAGAAGTAACTGCTTACCCCACTGCTGGCACTGACCTGTGTTTCCCACAGAAACACAGCCTCAGAAACTTGTTTTAGGACTTCTGATGTGTAAATCCTTTCACATATTGGCTTATAAAATCCAAGAATTTAAGTCCGAAAAAATGTGAATAAACTGAGCAATTGAGCCCCCTGTCACCCTTGGATTTATGCTGAAGAAAGTATATATTTGTTTCACAATGTGCATATCTGTTGATTCAATGTTCTTATACTGGATAAATTAGTAAAACATTTGCCACTGAAATCTATAACATCTGAGGAACAAGTTTAAAATTTGTCATATGAAATAATAGTGAACATATGACAAGACAAAATTTGAAGGCAACCATCAGACAAAGTTTTAATGTATGCTTAGTCTCCAGCACAGGATAATTGAGAAAGATATTAACAATGTGCACCTCGATATCCTTCTAATTTATTCACAGAACAAATCTTTGATTGACATGTTGCTCAAATTGTGATCAAACATAAATATACACGGGGGTGTGTTGATTGATGTTCTATATTTATACACACTGTCCATGAGCAGTGAGCGTTAAGCAGTCATAAGTATTACACTATTACTAAGGTGTGTATAGTAGCGGTACCGTGACCGCAATAAGACCATACCCTGCTGCCAACCATCTGGTGGTATGCTCAGTGCAGCCAGCTTGTGTTCAGCTAGTGTAATACTTACGACTGCTTAGTACTGATAATTTACCAGACATTGCCAGTGCTGGGGTGCCAACAGCTTTGAAACTCTGCCAGGCATGTCGTCAATGCGCCTGCAGTGAACATTGCTTTGGGAAAAAAAAATTCCACGCACAGCGGCTGTTTACAAGAGTGATCATGGGAACTTGCAAGAACACTAAGAGAACCTGCTCTGATGGCTGTTAGATCAGTAAAAATAGAATAAGAATACATTGATTTCAGTGCACACCACTTGTAGGTCCTGCAATAAGTGCAAAACAGCTCAGATGGGCTCATCATAATATACATTCAATCAGCACATGTTTCTTTCAAGGCATATTGTGGCTTCCCCCCTAAAAGAAATGGTGGAAATGGTGGCCTATTTCACTGAAAACCATAGTTGGCTCAGATCATTAAGTTATCAAGTAGCAACTTATGGCGGGTTAAGTACTTAATGCTGGATAATTTACTGTAAATTGAGCTCAATTTATGATTCAATTTACAGACCCATGATGCCAACCAGCCCAGTTTACAGTCTGTTGATGAGCTGATGCTTGGCTAAGGGTGCAATCTAATTATAGCTGCACCATTGATCTGCTCGACATAAGCTCAAGAATGCCATTGGGGATTGGAGGCCACACATGCTACAGCATTGGCTCCAGTGCAATTTTTATATGTGTGAATCTCAGCAGTCAGAAGCTCCCTCAGTTTTTTGTGAAGAGAAGGAGGGAAATGAGCTGAGAGCTGCAGCCAAAAGCTACAACCATCACTGAGCACCTCAAAAAATCTCCTCATGTGCACCTGCATGACACTAATGGCAGTGCTGGCCAAAAAATTGACTAAATAAGTGCAGAAAGTCCACCAAAAGCCAAGACCAAGGTCCCTTAGCCCAGAGACACAGGCTCCACAGTGTCTGACCCTCGAGTGTACAACGCGGTGTGGCTGCTCCTCCATCTCTGTGCCGATGGCACTGCTAATGCGGGTGTTGGCCGAATTAAGCGAGGCATGGCAAACTCCGAATTTAGTGTCGATTTAACACTTAGTTCCTTAAATAAAGTCAGATATATGTACTTAACGCTCACTGCTCGCGGACAGTGTGTATAAATATAGAACATCGATCAACACGCCCCTGCATATACTTATGTTCGATCACAATTTGAGCGACGCGTCAATCAAAGATTTGTTCTGCAAATACATTAGAAGGATATCTAGGTGCACATTGTTAATATCTTTCTCAATTATCCTGTGCTGGAGGCTAAGCATACATTAAAACTTTGTCTGATGGTTGCCTTCAAATTTTGTCTGGTCATATGTTCACTATTATTTCGTACAACAAATTTTAAACTTGTTCCTCAGATGTTATAGATTTCAGTGGCAAATGTTTTACTAATTTATCCGGTATAAGAACATTGAATCAACAGATATGCAAATTGTGAAACAAATATATACTTTCTTCAGCATAAATCCAAGGGTGACAGGGGGCTCAATTGCTCAGTTTATTCACATTTTGTCGGACTTAAATTCTTGGATTTTATAAGCCAATGCCCCATGTGTTTGGATATTCTTAATATGCATGTAAAAGATATATCAGAAAAATATTTTACATGTATCCAAGCTGTATCTGCAAGGAACATAAAAGGTGTATTCTACAATGTTTCTTTCAGATCCTTCCTGGAAACATTTTTCATGATCCATTTGTGTAAGATAAAGCAACACTTTTCATGTAATTATGGCTGTATCTGCAGAAAACCTGTAACATGTAATCTTATTATGTGTTTCCTAGGGATACATGTGTAACCATGGCAACCCCTTTGTTCTTTGCATGTATCCATAGAAAACACATAATAAACATATATGTTAATTGTTTTCTGCAGATACAGCCATAATTACATGAAAAGTGTTGCTTTATCTTACACACAGGGAACATGAAAAATGTTTCCAGAAAGAATCTAAAGAAACATTGTAGAATACACCTTTTATGTTCCTTGCAGATACAACTTGGATACATGTAAAATATTTTCTTGATATTTCTTTTATATACATATTAAGAATATCCAAAGGATATACATATCAGAAGTCCTAAAACAAGTTTCTGAGGCTGTGTTTCTGTGGGAAACACAGGTCAGCGCCAGCAGTGGCCGCCTATTTACCACAGGTTAACCCGCACCCATGCTTTACCCTATTGGTGTCCAAAACCAGCTTCCAAAATAAAATAAAAAGTTTCTACATCAAAACCCATTGTTGTGATAAATGTTCGGTCACCACGGCTGGTGTAAAGTGCCTCCCAGGGGGTGCCGATGCGTGGATTTGGAAGTAACTGGGTACGGCATAAGTAAAGGTGGCTCGGTCGACAATATTGCACACGACGTTGATGAGCTTCCTCAGCAGCAATGTGAATGGCAGCAAGCACAGCCACCATTCTCATCTCTGAATCCTGTACCATTTCCTCTCATCCATAAGCTTGTGTGCTGTGATGTTTGATATGGAGAGGTATTATTTATTTCAACATCTTCTGGTTTAATCGATGCCATAAAGTATCGGATTAAACTTGCCATCAAAGGATCGGGCAATCAGATCTCACATTATTCATTCCAAAAGCTTACGGAAAGTCACCCACTAAGTGTTAGGATAGGATAGGATAGGATAGTTTACCATCACGGTCCCGTTGAGGAACAGATGGCTCCCGTACTACACACGTGAGCACGTAGGTAAGAACAGTTAGTATAGGATAAAAGCTTGATGGAAATAAATTGGACAAATTTTCTTTATCCACCACCTGCAAATGACTATGACTCTTTCATTGTTCACTTCCTCATTTCACCATCATGGACGCAATGTGGACAAAGATTTGAAATATAGTTTCTTGCCAGTGGATCCCAGCAAGAATCAGCCTCCCGAATTGAAGGTCGTCCCAAGTCACACACAGCGTGAACTTGAACCAGCGCGAAAATCTCATTGCAAACCCGGAGCATCGCAATCGTCTAGATTTTCCCAGTTATACTATGTAGACCTGTGTAATAACTTGAAAGCAAGGAGAGCGCGAAGCGCACCCAATTTTTTCTAGCAGAGATCCAAGTCGCAGCATGCGCCGCAGAGCCTGGCCTTTTTTTGGCGGAACCATCCAGTAACGAACGAGTATCGATGCCAGTGCCATTCCTGCCAGCTCTCACCCGATCACTTCGTTACCTCCACAAGTCGATTGGTCAACCTGATGTCATATGCAAGGCAGGCATTGATGCAGCAGAAGATCCTTGAGCAACCCAGTAACCCAATGATCAGGGTGCCTACAACCTGCATGAATTCCACGTCAGGTCCGGATTAATTTTTCCATCTATGCAAAATGAAAGAAAAAATAAATAAATCAGTAACCGGACGAGGAATGGTAGGTGAACTCAATCATGACTGACATCTTCACCGTTCGATCCCGTCCGCCGCTGACCACCTTATCCGCCACGAAATCTACGCAGTACACCTCGTCCGTATGACCAGGAAGGTCCGTTTTGATCTTGTACGTTTTCAGATCCCATATCTAGCACACAATCAGTCCTAATACCCTGCCACAAAAGACAACACTGATATCCATACCTTCAACGTACTATCTTTACTCGCACTAACCAGCATCCTCGAATCCGCACTCCACGCGAGCCTGTACACCGCCCCGACATGCCCTCTTAGCGTTGCCACGAATTTCCCCGTTCGTCCCTCCCATACCCTCACCGCACCGTCCCACCCCGCAGACGCTGCCCACCTGCCATCGGGTGAGAACGCGACATGTGATATCTGGCGTTGGTGCCCTGTCAGTCGGGCAAGAGGCTTTGTGGCTGATGCGGTTGTGGGTGTTGAGGACGGAGAGGAAGAAGGGAAGGGGGACCAGAGGAATAGGGTGTGGTCGTCCGAACCGGAGATCAGTAGCTCAGGAGTGCTTTGCAGGAGGGCGGTGTACCGGGCTTTGGCGAGTTCTTGGGCTAGAGGATTTGGTAAGCTTTATGTCAGAGAAGAAGGCTGAGGGGTGTATACCTTCTTCGTCTGAGCTGGGCTTCTTCCCTTTATGATCGAACGGACCAGTACGTAGTACGAAATCGGTGTTGAGGGCGAGGGTCGTTACCCAGTGCGCGTGGTCCTTAAGCGTATGTATCGGTCTACCCTACAGTCAGAAAACAACGTCGACAATTTTCTTCGAGTTTGAGACTGATTAGGAAGACGTACCTTGTCAGCACCCCATATCCTTACTGTACGATCACTGCTTGCAGTGTACAATACGCCTTTGGGCCCGCCTGCTCCTCCCCATTTGACGACGTTGATACTTGCTGAGTGCCCGCCGAGAGTGTACTCGGTCCTACGTGTGAGCGTCGACCACACTCGGACTGTTCCATCTTTCGAGGAAGACGCAATGCGCGGCGCAGATGGATTTCTTTTTTATTTATTTATTGTGATTAGGCAATGTAAACGTTGAAGAATATAGAAAGACGGACACACATGTGAATAGGCTCCCAAGAAAGCGAGGTGATCCACTTTGAATGGCCTTTAAGGGCCTCACCAATAGGTTTCCCGGTCTTTGGATCCCATAGTCTAACCTGAGAAATCAGTCAGATAGATGCATGAGACGTGAAAAATTGATATACATGTCCGTCATGTCCACCTGTTGCCAGTTTTCTTTCCATTGCTTCCCATTCAACGCATAACACCCAGCCGACGTGGCCTGTGAGGACATGAGATGGAGTCTCTGTGTTTAGATCCCAAAGACGTGCGGCGGTGTCGCCTGATCCTGTAGCAAGAAGATTGCCGGTCGGAGAAAACGATGCGCAGAGGATGGGAGAAGAATGACCTGGATCAGCAGATCAATAACCATACGAATAGTAGAGATACGAAGTGATTCTACCAGATAACGTAGAAGAGCATCTGGTAGCAGGCCTGACTCGAAAGACACTTTGAGGTGAACAATGCACCACAAGAATATCCTCCTGTGAAAAGGCCCCCGAAGAATGACCAAGGACATCAGCTTCGAGAGATTTCGAAACCACGATTCGCGTTGGTGCTCCTGGTTTTGTCTCGTCATCTGGCAACGAGACATGGAATGCAAAAGGGACCGGATCTTCGTCCTAAAAATCAGATCATTAATCATGTTCATTGGTAATGCATCCAACGTGCAGCAAGCACGTACCTGTTTAGACAACCTGTTCAAGACCGCTTCCAAACCTTCACGCGATGTGTTTGCTGGTAAAGTGACGGCTGGTGCCAGAGCTCGTCCATCATCCTCCGAAACAAAGTGAACAACAATATTTGGCGATGGTTTCACGGGTTCTGGCTCTGGTTCGGGCACCCCATGATACACCTTCACCCGCTTTGGTGGTGGAAGTCTCGTCGCCATTCTAGTCGTAGATTATGAATGGCCTCAAATTGAGATGAGGTAAAAAAAATTATTGAGCATGTGTTTGTTTGTCATCTACGCGTGGGTTAAACAAGCATGAAATAGGAATGTCGATCACGAAAGCTGCTGACGCGTGTCTGAACTGGATACTTTATAAGACAACTATAAGTAATCGCTAAGATGACCGTACACCGACTTGAATGCGATCCCCATCCTTGTTCCTTATTCACATCGCTTTACTTCCATTCTATATAACCCTCGCTGTCTACCTCAATCTCATTCCCCCAGTTCCCCAAGCAAACCTGTCTGCTCTCTTGAAACTTGTGAAATCAAACACTCTCAACTTGAATCGTTTGGCACCCATAACGACCGCATCTTTGTTCTCTACAAGCCGTAACATGTCCTCCTTGAAATTTGTTCCCCGTCGCAGCGAAGAGCGTGGAAACGCTGACCATGGCTGGCTCAAGACCTTCCACACGTTTTCCTTTGCATCGTATGTATACCTTACCATCTGTGTTTCGCTACCACATATTTATCTTCATATCAGGTACCAGGACTTTGACCACGAGCAATATGGTTCTCTGCGCGTGATTAACGAAGATCGCGTCGAGCCTCGTACAGGGTTCGGCACACACTCCCACCGCGAATTCGAGATCTTCTCCTACGTTGTTTCCGGAGAACTAGAGCAGTAAGCACTCCTCCTATCCTTTCCACATACACAACTAACCCACCCATAGCAAAGACTCCATGGGCAACACCGAAATCCTCAAGCGCGGCTCTCTTCAATTGACTTCCGCAGGGACTGGGATCTCTCACTCTGAAAAGGCACACGGGTCTATCCCTGTACACTTCCTTCAAATCTGGTCCCTCCCGCACACGAGCCGTCTCCAGCCCAAATACTATACCCGGGAGTTCAGCGACGCACAAAAGACAAACACCTGGGTTCGCATAGTCGCACCTGCGGGTGCAGAAGGCGTGTCTGCCGAGCGAGACGGCGAGGGCCCAGCACCGGTACAGAGCGCGCTGACACTCTACGCGACTTTGCTTGGCAAGTCAAAAGTTCTGGAGAAGAAGCTCGGAGGAAAGCAGGGATATCTGCACGTGGTGCAGACAGGTGGGTACAACCCCGGGAAGGCGAGCGGTGCGTCGGTAAAAGTTACTGGGGCCGGTGGTGAGAAGCAAGAATTACTTCTCAAGGAAGGGGATGGGACCTATCTGACGATAGGTGAAGGCGAAGGTTCGAAGCTGATTGTCGAGAATGTGGGAGAAGAAACAGCAGAAGTGCTGTTGTTTGACCTGGAGTAATCTTGAACAGCCGATATTTCTACGTCGATGATCGATGATCTTTCAGGTATCCTAGTCTTTTTGTGCAATGTGCTGCTTCAGATACCGGTATGCGAGGCGTGTAAAAATGTAATATAGTAATTCTTAACAATGAAAGAGCAATAATGTTAATTATTCCATTCCACGAGGGAAACGATAATCATTTAGCAACTTAGTAATTTGCCTAGGTCCTCAGACTCAGGATCGAAGAGGGAGCAATACAACCTACTCAGTGAATGGACTCGTTGAGGTAAGACATTTATGAGGGATGCGCTGACGTCGGAGATCCGTTAAGTCAGACACGCAGCGGTACTGCCGGATCCTCATGGATAGGAGGAGTTGTGCAAATGGATCTATTAGTATCACGATGTTTCTAGTACACAGGCATAAAAGGTGGTTTTGAGGCGCATTGGGAAAGTCCTATCAATTGCAGTGCATTTCGGTATTAAATCGCGCAGTCATGTGTAGCTCTGGTCTTATCCTGATGAAGAACGTGTAGATATCCGCTAGAGGAATGATGACTTACGTTCTTTAAGAGCTGTGCCCACTAAGTTCTGTCATGCATCGGTAGGTAGTACTTGGCATATATGATACTTGGCGCTGCAATACAATTCGGTGTTTCACCTCGTTTCACGCCGGATGTTTTACTTTGTAGGTTGCAATGTTGCCTGTGGTTCTGTAGCAACATAACCCTGCATGCGCGTTTGCGAGTCAAGCGATGCATTGAACCGAGTTGAACGACTGATTTTTTTGAATAGTGTTGAAACTTAGTTACCAGGAAGACTAAAACGACATCTCATCAACAAGTATATGACAGAAAATATGAAACAACTACGTCGAACGAAAGTCTCGTCAATAAGCGAAGCTGTAGATCAGCAGGCTGTGCCGCTGATCTTTACGTGCCATAACACGCTGGACCATCCGACCAGATCCGATAATCTTATTCAAAACGAAAGTTACGTGGACTCACAGCCACATGCACATCGGATATGCTACTGAGCTAACATTTCCGAATCTTCTGCTTCTGGAACTGCGTTGGTCCACGACATATGTGACATGTTCGTAATCCCCACTGCTTCATATTGTTGATGCATCTTAAACCATAAGTAAGTCAGGCGAGCCTACTAAACCGAAAGATATCACCTACTTCAAACATGCTTCATGCGGGGACTTCGCGTTGTCGTTCTGGCAAACTGAGGCCATCACAGACCGATCTTCGTGGCACACACAACACTCTATGTTCAGAGACAAATGAGTGATTTGAATCCAAAGTACTATTGCTAGTAACGCACCTTCGTATCGTTTTGATCTACGCCTTAAACCGAACTTGTTACATTTATCCCTGAGCCAAATGGTGATAACATTCCCCTTTGCATCAATACGCCTAGATCACCATATAACGAGTAAGTGAACTGAGGCTGAGATGCTCTACTATTGCACACTCACAGATCAGAAGGTAATTTCTCGCCAGTGCAGAACATCAAGGTGTCACAATGTTCGAGTACAGGATCTTCGTCAGCATCAGTGAAGGCCAAGAGATATTTGGGAAGAGCTCTAGGAGGGATTGTTCCCGCCGCGCGAACGACCAAGGCGACACCGTTGCGGATGGCCGATATTCTCCTCCTGGTTATATGTAGCCAATGAAAGAACCGCGAAATGAGTGCGAACATCGACTATGTGCACACTGTGGTCGGGCAGGTTCGTGTCAAAAGGAAAGCTCACTTGTGAGACAGTTTGAGAACGGATTGAAATTCGTTGAATGATGATGTAGTACCCACGGAAGAACTCTCGCTCTTGCGGCCAAATCCCTTCTCCTTCCTAAGTCCAGCAGACCAGACTGCCCTAGGCCTTGTCATGGTATGTGTGGGATGGATCATCGTCATGTTGGAGTCAATGCGCTCAGTGGCGAACTTCAAATTTTTATGGCAATGATAGTGACCGTGACGAACTCTTTAAGACATCATCACATGGCTATTAAGTATTTATAGAGGATTATGCACATAACTTTGCTCAATGTGTCCAAATTTCGTGTTCACTGCGGCCGCCGGTGCCGGCGGCTTGCCACCACCATATGCATATGATTCAACTTGGCATACTATCATTGCCCCAGTAGTGCAAGAAGACCCAGAAGTGCAAGATTTGACATTTAAGTGGTTCCATTGCTGCCTTTCCCTTCGTGAATTTTTTTATACATAGGTATCATACTTAATATACATATACCCAACCCAGAACTCTGTACGTTGAGTGTGAGTAGAATGAATGAAGAAAAACTGCGATTTTGCAAACACGGCCAAATTTGGCGGGGATTTGTAACATTTCGCAACCCCTTTTTGTGTCTCGGCACAAGTCTACCTAGCCTCTCTTAAAAAATCAGGAAAAATCACTAATGGAATCTTGAGATGGTATATTATACATGGTGGACTTGAAGTGGGAAGGGATCTGAGCCTGTTAAAAAGTTGGGCCCGAAGTGCAAGCACCAAGATTCTTGCACTACCGTGACTGGGTCAATGATCAATCAATGATTGTATTGCCTCCTATTGCCAACTAGGCACTTAAAAGGTACGTAGTCAGTTCATTCTTCAAGACATATACCTCACGGGTCAATCATGAGAAAGCTCCATGAAATACCTCAGTTTCTCAGGCTGACTCGGATTAGTTTCATTTTGGGCCTTGGAATTTGCTTGGAGTAAACTACATTCAGGCCGTTGCCCGCGGAGTTCTATTCTTTTTTCACGTTCATCCGAGTCCAACTTGAATGTCATGGAGCCTTATGGTCGCCCTTCGAGCTGTGGGTGAAGTACTCAGGCTCTGTCAATATCGTGATATTACATAGCAGACGGTATGTTCCACTAGTACTACCTCCACGAGGTTGCTGCTGTCTTACGAACTTGAACCCGGCAGAATGCTAGCTAGCGCTTCGGGGCCGAAAGGAAGCGGCACTGGATGATATCCATCTTACCTGCGTAGAACCTCAGAAGCAAGAATAATAAATACTGATACCTAATATGTAGCATGAAAAGTCTGTAAACGAAGAGACACAACCCGTCACAACTTGAAGATACTTTGCTTGTAAGATTGCATGCTTCGTTTCTTTGTTGTTCCTACTCACGTTGATTTTTCTTTGAGAAGTCGAATATGCCACAGATATCAAGATTCACTATTGACTCACTTTGTGGCAATGTTTGGCGGTTATTCTGTCATCTGCCTTTGTATACCTCCAATCGCTTGTTTGGAACAACCGAGTCCACTCGCCACTAGCCTGAGTGCGTGCGTAATGCGATCATTTCGGTGACATGACCTCCTGCGGGTCTGACCCATTGAGAACGTGTTCCTCACTTCCTCGCATGCTCATATGCTGTATAGAATGCTGACCGGCGGTTTCACATGTCAAATATCGGCTCATCAGTGAAAACATAAGGAGCCAGTCATCAAACGTGCACGATCAAGAACGACGTGATTTCCATATGGTAGAACTTGGCGCTTCCGGGGTGGACTGAAGCACATCTGGGAACTCAGCAGTGCCTGCTACTACATGATCTCGTGCACACGTCGTTCAAGGCACATGGAGACAGCTGCTTGGAATGTAGACTCATTGCCACCGTACATGTGTGCGCGCGTCAGGGATTTAAAATTTTGGTGAAGTCCTTGTGGTGTCTGACCTGAACCGGCGCTTTAGCTTCAGCTGAAAATTTAAAGTAACGGTAAGCATGATACTTCACGCTCTTTTCGCACGTAATAATAAAGGAATTTGCCAGTGTTGATACTCGCTCGAGTGGTTTGCTTTCATGGAACTTATCATCCAGGCGGCGCGGACGGGAGAATATCCCGGAGCGTTCTATCCGGCGTACACATTTATCGCGATATGTGCATATCTCCAGGAATATTATTCCACATACTGACCAGCTTATATACCCAGGGACCATCAGCTGGACTCAGACGAGATCTCGCCGGTAAGCAGCATCGCCACTCGTCCCGAGGCTACATTCTCTTCTCACGGACAGGGTAGTTGCCCATCCCAGACCACCCCGCAACGAGCGATATGCGAGCTTAGATTCAATATGCTGCCTCTTTCTGTCTTCACATTGCAATGTCATGGAGGTGCCACCACTGTAAACAGTGATTCACCGTAGACCTTTTGATCTCACGAGACCGATTCTACAGGTTTGCTCTGCCAATAGGAAGTATACCTATTGGGATTTCCCATGTTACTTGTTCGCGGTTTGTCTGCATACTCTCACCGCACCAGACCGCACCAGACCGCACCTTACACAATTTGGCCCTGGCCTGGACTAAAACGTCGCCATTCAGCGTAATTCAGGAACTTTCGCTCCGGCGTATCTCGGGCTTCTTACTGGTTCCTGGCGTATCCAGTCTTGTGAAAGTCTTCATGTTCGTCCTCGACCAGCTGATGTGCTCGGACCCGTCCGTCTCCTCTTCACGTCATTCCGTGGGCAGCGGACCTGTCGTTCGGGAATGTCGTGCTTGGCTATATAGCTGGGGTCATACGATCGATCAAAAGCTTCCTTGAAGGATTCACACCTTTCATGCTGACACGATACTCCTGCAACCGTTTTCCCATCCTCGACGCGTCAGATGCCCTAATTAAATTAGAGCTATGGGTTCCGGTAGCATTGTGTTCGCAGTTGGCCGCGGATCGGTGCTTGACGCGTGTAACATGTCAGTAACTGTTGCGACGTTCGGCCCTTTTCCAGTTTCTACCTATGGTATGATGGTATGCTTAATTTCTACAAGGCTTGATTGGAAATACTACTTCAAGATTCGGCACGTTTCTTCTTCATGCTCATGGTCCATCGCTGGCAAGTTTATATGAAAGCTACGGCGGACGCTGCGCAAGACAAATCTAGGGTCATGTCCGGATCTAACCACCAAATTGTCAAGGGTCGGTGTTTTCGTTGGGTTCCGTGATCGTACAGCACTCCCCGAACGATGTCCACGCCCATCCATCCAACCCCAGGTTTTTCAGTGCACCCACTGCCTTCGATCATATACTACCATATCGCTTGATAGACTTGGCTTTAGAATCCACGTTATTCTCCATTTCTCTGGTTTTGTTCACACGAACATTCACCTGACCGTAGTCTGAGGTCGCTATGTCGGGCGCAGCCAACACGCTACTCACGGTCTCCACCCGCTTGCCACGCCACAAATCCATTCGATGCTCTAAATGCTGGTCAATGTTGCCATCAGCATCACTCGCTCTAACCCGGAGTCTCCGACACCTGCGGACCTAGTACTAGCTCGTTGTTCAGATCGTTTTTACGCTGGCGATATCCGCCGTCACAAAAGCCTAGGAGACGTCGTTCCCTCGTTATCGTTTCACCTCAGGGACACGTCTACAATGAGCAACATATTTCATATTCTCTGCGACACATGTTTAATATATATATCACCGATATATCTCTTCATTCCAAGACCTTATCGCCCTGTCAATTTCATACTTCGACACACACAAGTCCGTGGCGTAGCAGCAATCCGTGTCATCGTGTAATTACAGGAAACTACCGGCTGGAAGTGTACTAGGTCAAACCTAGGTGTCAAACCTTAGATTACCAACTAGAATTTGACCGACCCTTCAAGAAATCTCGGCGGTTGTTGGTTCACGTTCAAGTTAACGTTCGAGTCCAGGCGTGCACGCACACGAAACACACTTCCTGTACACGTTCGAGCTGTGCAGCAATAATGCTGTATATATGTATTAGGTATGTTGCAGCACTATCATATTTGTTGTCGAGCTCGATACGGATTCGGCATAGTGATTGTTGGCGACCGCGGCTTGCACACACGCGTCAACTGTAATTATACAAATCATGTTTCGGCAGTTCATGATATAATTGTATCGGATGTGACAATCTTTAGCTAGGGAATAACATGAGAATTCCCAAGAACACGATAGGCCAGATCCCGCGTCGAAGGTAAGAAACCACACGCACCGCCTTTGTACTTTCCTTAGCTGCATCACCTGGTCATCATCAGGGTCTTCCAACACTGAAAGACCGGATTTGCTGAATCAATGACAAGATTTTCATTTGTTCACCGGGGTGTCGCACAGCCATGTGAATGCTGGATAAAACTCGGAGAAGCCGACTTTTCGCTGCCCTGAAGGACGAACATACCTGCAAAAGGTAACGCGTTTCCAGTCCGGGAAAAGGTAACGCGGGAGTTTTCTGAGAGTGTTCCGAAGGACGGAATGGGATGCGGCACCGAATTCTAGATTAATGCTCGTCAATGGCCATCTACCCCACCAGGAAAAATACGTCCGCTTAGTCTAACAGGTCGCGTCAGTGCCAGAGAGATGTCCGATGTCCAACGGATGTGAGGATGGTTCACAAATAAACCGGACACAGTAGACGAGATGGCCGGTAAGTAGGTGGTAAGGCTTAATATAGACCATCAGAGGGAAATTTGAAAATCAGGTGCCAGTCAGGGAATCGAACCGTTCGATTCCCAGTCGAACTCATAACGATGTGAAGCGTGCCCCCTGATGAAAATTGATAATAAAAGGTAATCAGCGATAACGTAAAGCAGGTGATTCGATAAACACTTAAATCCGTCGTTTTAGATATAGGTTGATATAGGGTAGGATGGATATAGCATATCGATATCCCGATGTGTTCGTGGGGGCGCTCTGGATGTAGACCCCGGTAGAGAAGCGCCGACCTGCCGACAGGAGTGAAAGGCAGCAGCTAGACGCACACATACCCCGAACAGATGCGTATCCACAAGCCTAGGTGTGCAGGTGCTGGGTCCTGTAGGATCGGAGAAAATGCATCAGATTATCGTCACAGGTTGCCAAAGGCAAACGGGTCGCAAGGATCAGTCTACTGCGTGTGAAAGGGCCGCTCTGACAGCGACATAAATTTTACTCCTCGAACATAACCTTGTAGATACCTGACTCCACGCGATCTCGGACGATGCAAGGAACCAAACGGAGAAAATGGGAGAAAGCAGCGTCTCGTATCTGAAAATTTGGAGGCAAGAGAGCTGCGGTATTATCCCATGGCCAAGACTTGCTGTAACAATAGCTGTACATAACTGTCAAAGCGTGAGGTTCATGCGTTGGATATGGAAGTTTTGAGCTTACATAAGCTTTACCCATGCTTGAGGCGGTGGTGCTGGGGGTTGTCGCAAACGTCTGTCAAAATTCCACGAGCCCGGCGTAATACTTGCACGCCCGAAAGTATACCTCCAGATGCCAATCAAGCACCTCGAAAGTGGGTAGTAGATTCCATCGTAGAAATTTAGCAATTCGTTGATGCTCATGTGCGCATTTTTAGACTACTTGTTCGAACGAAAACATCTGCAAACCCTCCCATTGTCGGTGTTGTCAGAAACTCGGCTTGGGATAGATGCATCTTATTATCTTCAGCTGCTGACGGACAATCCGCCATCGAGAGAGCCGTTGCTCGCCGCTACGGGTGGCCTGCCTTTAGCGCTCACACAGCGTATTGAATCAGACTTGCGAGCTCTGGAAAAGCTGCACATCAAGCCCGTATTCGTATTCCCAGGACTCATACCGAATAAACGTTGGAAACCCCACAATAACTATGAGCAGAATGAAGCATGCAGGGATAGGAGCAATGCGTGGTCAAAATATGAATCTGGACAGGAAGAGGCTGCTACCAAATTGTTTGAAGGGAGAAGCAGTTTCGCACAGTGGGATCTCTGGAGGATGGTACTCAGAATTTTTAGGCATCGAAATGTAGAGTTTGTCATTGCGCCGTATGTTGCGTGGGCACAGGTATGTCATCTCGGCTTTTTGTCTTCACACGATCAATCAATGAGCTCACTTGCTGCAGCTGATCTACTTGCAACGCCACCCCAAGGCATATATTCATGCGATTTTTGGGCCGACTGATACTCTGTTATACCCCGGCGTTGACAAACTCATTACAGCGCTCGATCTTGCCTCCGCAAATCCGTCGTTCAC
>QOVE01000819.1:0-12121 GCA_003521275.1 Tricholoma sp. MG99
GCTTCAACTTATAAGAAGTTGCGCCCCCCTCGTCAAGGTGTCCTATTTCAAGATGGAGAGACCAGAAGTTCTTGTGGAGTTCCAAGCGGAAGTTCCGACAAGACAGAGGATGGGAGTTCCGAAGAAATCACACAAGAGATGAGAGGAGTGAACTTGGTCGATATTAAACTGGAGAATACAAGTGGAAGTAGCTAAGTATTTATACTAGTAAACGAGGCGGTGTTTCCGATATAAGTATATGATACAATATCAGTCCGAATATCAAAGCACTGGTCGTAACCATAAAACCTAACTACTTAATATGAAATCGTAAGACAAGTCAGAGGTTGTAATATTGTGGTATGAAACGAATGATGAGTGTGATAAGTGAATAACCGGAGGTCCGATGATACGGGTGAACGGAGGTCCGTTTTAGCGTAAGAAACTGGAAAATAGGAATGTCCGATGTTCTGAGAAGTTACGGTTGTAACATGCAATCTTAATTGGGAAGACGCTGTTGCAAGGTTCATTGAGTATCCAGCAGTTCAGATTCAATTTGGGCATGCTAGTGATAGACTAGTACTGGTGATGTAGCAAAGAATGAACCGCATGTGCACGACACGATGTGGTAAGAAAAAATGTGACTCACACACAAATAATTTGAAATCAATATTTCAATTTTCTCGAAATCAAGCAATACTAATGGGCAAATGGGCATCATATCTGACCATTGGAATATTTTCTGTTCAACAGTGATATCAAAAAAAAAGCGGAGCTTACAATGAGCAGATCAGCGCACTTGTCATTTGTCCAAGCCAATTATTAATTATTGGAGATGATGAGCACATCACGCGAAGCTATGTCATGTGCCAACCAACTGTGGGAGACAGTGTAAGATGATGAGGTGAACACGATTGGTCGTACAGCGCAGGGAGCAAATTCCATTATCAGAAAATATTTTCATGTAAACAAACTATTGTGTGTAAGTAGAAAGCAGATTTTAGGCAGTTGCTCTTTGAAATTGTGAACAGTGCAGGTCCCACGTCGTTGAGCCCCTCATCTCTTGATCTTGGGCATGTACTATACTTCCAGCACAGCCTGACTGAGCAAGATGTCGACCGAGTTGTTGTTGGGTTGGATGGGTCTGATAATCATCAATCCAGCTCACTGGCTTCCTACTTCCCCAAGATCTATGAATTCTATTTCGCCAATCTCAACACCCTTCTGAAGCAAAGCACCTTCCTTTGACAAACTCCCAGAAAATCATGCTCTCAGAAGCTTTGGGCCTGTGGCTGTAACTGACCCACACAGTGACCTAGGAAACCACTTCTGGTCGCTGCATCATTGCTAGCCTCTGGAAAGGCATAATGATACAAATTATAGCAACATCATTACAAACAAAATTGAACACAGAAAAGCGGTGAACTTCGTCTACAACTTGAATGCAACTACTGCACCCCATCTTCAGGACTAGAACCCCTCAAAGCAGCATGCATCCGCCGGTTGGCATCATTTGTGCTTGCACGGCAAGATGCCTCGGTGCTACATTCCATTGTAAAGATTATCTGTAGGACAACTGATGTGGATTGAAGTGAATGTGATCAAATCTGAAATGAATGTAATTTATGCCAGAAAACACCTGAACATTGAGACTGTTGTCATAATTCGTCTAAATCAGCTAATACAAGCAACCAAGCTCAGAAAAATCCAAAGAAAACACCAACGTACCAAATGATGCTGAGGCCAATCCCATCCAGATCGTTCATCCCCAACTTGCGCTGTAGAATATGAAAGACTAACTTACAAAATTGGTGCAGACAATCCCTTATGTGTGCTTCCAGAAGGATACCTGCAAAACCAGGGTGCAACTTTGGGGTAAAAGTGAAGCCGCTGGATCTCATCATGTGAGCAATTCTCTGAGTGTCCATCGCGTCCATACACACTGAGCGAGTCCCAGTGAGACTCGCTCATCACACGATCATTGACATGATGAGCGGGGTAATTAATGTATCTAATCGTGTTTCCCATAGAAAAATGTCATGTGTTTTCTCAATGTGTGTTTCTCAAGGAAATATGTTAAGGTAGACGACTTTCATAATCGACCAATGTCACGTGCTTAGCGTGACACTTCTCAAAGAGGAAACTTTTTGAAAATTTACAGCAAAAAGCTCATTTTGCACAGAACGAACATTTTTCTTGGAAAGCAGTTTCCAACATTTTGTTGGTATATACTATAGACACATGAACCTATACTTACTTTGAGAAAAAGTTATGATTTTGCAATGAAATAGAAAAAATACGAGAACCCAATTAGGCAGGTTGCATCAAACATGTCAAACATGTCACGCATATTCTGCATTGCTACTATACACTTCTTGTAACACACCATTGGGACAAAAAAAGAGATCTACAATCAGCAGGCTAGAAAACTTCTCCAGGAATGGTAGCACACATTCCCACAAGAAGCAGAAACTCGACGACCTGAAGGAAAGATCCACCAAAGAAAACAAGGAGGTGAGCTGGAAAACCAATTTTTATCCTTGCATAAACCTACCTTGGTCTGTCAGAATATTTCAATATGCAAAAACCTGGAAGAAACCCACGAAAAGAGGAGTGAATTATCTTTCAATGACATGCAATGCAAAGCGGATCTACCGTTTAAATCCAGATTCGTCGCGAGAAGATGTACTGGAAAAAAATATGCTTGCTGCGTTTTGGAATCCATTCCCTTGAAATCCATGCATTGCTTTGCTAATCGTTCTCGTCAATTCATGAATTCATACATGCACGGACTGAATGGGAGACAAGCGGCATGGGCAGCAAGAGTGTACAAGGGTCATCGTGTAGTTCCTGTGAACATCTTGGAGGAGTTGGGAAAGAAGGGAATCACTTAACAGTAGTTTATGTGTTGAATTAAATGTGTTTCACATGTCGACTTTGTTTCTTAGACAACATGCAATGTTTCAACACTCATTTCTTGGTTCTTTCATCTGATCGCATGCCACAATCAGTGATCACTGATCAGAGATAGATTAGCTGCCAAATTTGTTTCTCTTATTTCTCAGTCAATTTTTACTCCTTCATCTTAAGATTGTGAATACATGCAATAAGCAACTACTATTACAAAATGTTGATCACTGATTTCCCTATTTTTTCTTTACAGTTGCAGGAAGAGCATCCCACGGTTTCCCTGAGGCAAAACTTCCTAATCTGACCGGGATCGTCACACAAAAGTAATGCCACGTGATGTTTGTCGATTATGAAAGTCGTCTACCTTATATGTTTCTGAAGCGTGTTTCCAACACATAAATGTTAATTTTTTTTCACAGACACACAGATAGATACTTGTTACATTTATTTCTTAGACACATGGAAGAAAAAAATAAGAAATTTTCAGAGGAAACAATGGGGAAACACATTTCATTTTTTCTACCTGTTTCTCCAAGATACATTCTTGGACAAATGTTTTATTTCTCTGATTGAAACAATTCATCAACATGATGCATGTTGCTAAGATTTTACTTGCAAATACTTTTTCCATATTTCTCACGGAAACATGGATTAGAAATCTCAAAACACGTATTTTGATCCGTTTTTCCAGAGGAAACAGCACCCAGCGCCAGCAGTGTCTGTCAGCATGCCTTTTATTTGAGACTCCGCATAAAATGTCCAGCCACTTTCAAAAGCATTTTCCACCTCAAGGAGTTGCTCTCCGAGGTAGGAGGCCTATAGGAGGTGTCCAACGCACCTACGCCTATCCTTGCCAACACACCTCGGATCCCTCGTGCCAAATTCAACCTTCCAAGCCATCTACAGTCATGTCATGACCTGCTACTTACTAGGCTATGAGCGTTGACTATTGCTGGTATGCATTCCCTTCCCTCTATTACTACTATAAATAGTTAATGTACAACTTGAACTTACAGCCATGCACTCGGGACGCAGGGCTTTCATCCTACCGGCTCAGAGAGCCTCATGAGGTACTCAATCCTCTGTCACTGACTCACAACATCGCGACATAATACCTAATTTCTTATTTTACAGGACACACTGCAGACTCGAGATCTTCTGCCTTTGAATTCCAGCTTGAGAATGCCACGAGGTACGTATCTGTGTTGAAATATCGAGCTCAGCTGTATCAGGCCACTCTTTGGTCCTGATGCTGTTCTGTTATCATGATCCGCCTTCGTTGCCTAGTTACCAGTACTTATATATATTTCACTGTACTGTATCGTGCTCTTTGAGCACTTGTAACCCACAGGCGCTTTCCCTTTTTGCAACAATCTGGCCCTTCTTGTGCATTCCTCAATGCTCACGTTTGTGTTCATAGCCAACACGGACGAACTTGAAACTTTTTGTCTGCCAATGTCTGGTAATCAGTTGCAACAGGGAGACACAGTACATTGGTGCAGTAGCACCTGTAATGTCGTAGCTAGTATAAAGACGTTTTTCGATCTCAAAAATCTTGTTCGGGATTTGACTCTTTCAGTGCCAGGCCGCCGAAGCAATGTGGTCCTGTGGATGAGCAGTGAGGCCTAGTGAGGTGCTACAATTCTGTGTACTTGACCCCCGTGCTGTCAAGTGCTGCATAATATACGAGAGGCAGCTATGCAGTGGTACGGAGACCCTTGAATTCTTGAAGCTTGACCATGGGTACTACTTACTAGCTTCAAGTACTGATGCACAGGTTTACATAATCAAGTTCATTATCATCCTTTCCGCCGCCATGATGCGAGCGATGCTGTGGAACACATATAAGCACGACAGCGGGTCGGTTTACTCTTAGCTCCAAGCGTCGTGACTCACCGCCTCCGTTAGGTACCTCACGTCCCCAGTTCGGGAAATCCAAGGAGTCGAAAAACGGAATCTTGAGCGTCGTCATTACAACAGGATAAAAATTGCACTGTTTCCCCTGCTGAAAGCACTCTCCCTACCTGCCCAGCGCCATTTTATAAAATATGGCCCTCGCGTACGCCTTACTGAAGCGATCACAAGTGAATTCATCGCTAAACACACCACAATCCCTGTCCCTCGTGTCCTCGACGTCTTCAAGTATGATGGGACATTGCATATCGTACAGGAATTCATTGATGCACCCATGCTTCTGTATGTGTGGCGCAAGCTTAAGCCGTATGATAAGGAGCGGTGCATGATTCAGCTCAAGGGTTATCTCGAGCAGCTTCGTTCCTTGGTACCTCCCGAACCAGGAAAGGTGCAATCGATCGACGGGGAAGGCTTTACCGACAGCAGACTTGGGCATGACGAGTGGGGACCATTTGAAAGTCATGATGCATTCACTCAATTTTTCTGTCATGAAAGAGTCCGCGAACTCCCTGATAATTACCCTCGCGCTCAAGCACCTCTAGCTTTAACGAAGGCACGCACATGGCGGACAGTATTCGCCCATGGTGATTTAGGACCTCACAACATCCTCTGGGATACCAAGAAGGCAGAGATTGCTGCGATCATCGATTGGGAATTCTCAGGGTGGTTTCCAGAGTATTGGGAATACACAAGGGCGTACTTTGGGCCTGCCACATTTCGGAAGGACTTTGGCTGGTGGGAGATGTTCCAGGAGTACACTGAACGCTATAGCTACGAGTTAGACGTAGAGATTGTCCTTGGTGATTACTTTTCTTGGAATCTTTGAAACAACTTCGAAATTGAAGACGTGGGTCTTCCTATGTGGGATTATCACTGGCAGGTGTTATGAAAATTCTTCAAGATTGTAAATAGGAGTCATCAACAACGTGTTTGTCTTAACTGCCACAATCTCTGTGTTTACATCTGCTAATCAAAGCGTGTGTATTGTTTCACCAAGCCCTCTATACTTCCAGTTCTAGCCCGGGCCATACCACATGCAGACCGACTCGCTACTTGTGCTCCAATATGTTGCAGCACCCTGTTGAATCCGATCACGTCGGGACTAGTCGTGCTGCGATCAAGGCCGATCTGGTTGATACCTTGAAGCTCGTCTACGATGACCCTGTCATCTGATATAGAACGATGTACCTTCCCAAGCAGTACAACACCAGCAAGTTTCCTCGACCGGGCAAAAGCCTTTATGGCCTGAAAAACCCAGTACGCCGGATCCTTAGCTGGAAAAGGGTCCGAGACCACCAGAATTCAAAACCCGCAATGTGTGTAATTTTTCATGACGGGCTTATCGTTTTGAATTTATCTGTAACAGGACTGTTGGCTTTTCCGGGCATGTCGGACTTGGTTTATCTGGTCACATTGTTTGGTCCGACAGACAATAACAAAAAATCGCGATGTTCAGTTATTATGCAAAGCGCTGTATCATCCTTTCTGCCATGATCCGAGTGATGCTGTGGAAGACATCTCAGCACGACAGCGGGTTGGTTTACTCTTAGCTCCAAGTGTCGTGACTCACTGCCTCCATTAAGTAGGTACTTCACGTCTCCAGTTCGGGAAATCCTAGGAGACGAAAAACGGAATCTCGAGCGTCGTCATCACGACAGGATAAAATTTGCACTGTATCCTCTGTTGAAAGCACTCTCCCTACCTGCCCAGTGCCAATTTATAAAATATGGCCCTCGCGTACGCCTTACTGAAGCGATCACAAGTGAATTCATCGCTAAACACACCACAATCCCTGTCCCTCGTGTCCTCGACGTCTTCAGGTATAATGGGACAGTACATATCGTACAGGAATTCATTGATGCACCCATGCTCCTGTCTGTGTGGCGCAAGCTTAAGCCGTATGATAGGGAGCGGTGCATGATTCAGCTCAAGGGTTATCTCGAGCAGCTTCGTTCCTTGGTACCTCCCGAACCAGGAAAGGTGCAATCGATCGACGGGGAAGGCTTCACCGACAGCAGACTTGGGCATAAAGAGTGGGGACCGTTTGAAAGTCATGATGCATTCACTCAATTTTTCCGTCATGAAAGAGTCCGCGAACTCCCTGATCATTACCCTCGCGCTCAAGCACCTCTAGCTTTAACGAAGGCGCGCACATGGCGTACAGTATTCGCCCATGGTGATTTAGGACCTCACAACATCCTCTGGGATACCAAGAAGGCAGAGATCGCTGCGATCATCGATTGGGAATTCTCAGGGTGGTTTCCAGAGTACTGGGAATACACAAGGGCGTACTTTGGGCCTGCCACATTTCGGAAGGACTTTGGCTGGTGGGAGATGTTCCAGGAGTACACTGAACGTTATAGCGACGAGTTAGACGTAGAGATTGTCCTTGGTGATTACTTTACATGGAATCTTTGAAACAACCTCGAAATTGCAGACGTGGGTCTTCCTATGTGGGATTATCACTGGCAGGCGTTATGGAAATTCTCTAAGATTGTAAATAGGAGTCGTCAACAAGGCGTTCGTCTTAACTGCCACAATCTCTATATGCTTACATCCGCTAATCAACGCGTGTATTGGCTCTCCAAACGTACATTTCCCTCCTTTGTTCTAATTCTAGCCATACCACATGCACACCGACGCACTACTTGCGCTCCAATTGAACCACCTTGTCAAATGTAATGTGTTATCTAAAAGTTTATTCAATTGATTTGGTGAGTGAGCCGTCTGCACCATGAAACCAGGCCTACAACCCTCAAAGTAACAGTATTCCTATACCTCAGTTTTATCCGGGTAATAGGACACCGAAGTTCACAATACACCGGCCATTGAAAGTAATGGACATTCGAGACCTTTGTGGTTATATGACTCGGACGAAACTCTTCCTCATTCCATCGTCACTTTTCTTTGAGCTATGTCATGGCATTGTTGTCGACCCCGAGCACTATATCAACATAGCAACTAGTCCTTCGTCTTGAAATTACAATCGTTGAAGTTTGGGGTTTAATCACTTCTTATAAGTGGCGGCGTTCGACCTGCTTGCAAGCTCCCATGTGGAGAATGAGCTGAGCGGGATCCTTGGCGTCAATTATGTAGGTTGTAGGTCGGCCCCTTGGTTGCATCGAAATTAAGTTGAAGAAGTCGGATTTACGTGGTGGGGGGGATATGTATCATGAAATGACGGCACTTTTGCGTGAGCCTGGGAGACATTTATCGGTGGATTGTATGACAATATTGAGACCTCGGGATGCGAGAGTTGGGCTGTGGCCTGTGGGCCGTGGCAGTGAGTGAGAGCCTGAGGTGGCAGTAGATGTTGGCTATTGAAGCATGCAGAGAACTGTAACGGCAGAGAAGACGTGGAGGTGGAGATTGGGATTAGCGTACGTGGGGATTGGGATGGAGCAGAGGGAGAGCTTGTGGGCACATGGCCAATATCGTGGAGGATGCGACGACTCCACGGTGTGAGGTGACGGTCCCGGAGATGGAGTAGGTCGAGCAGCGGATTTTGGGTGCATGTTGATGGGTAGTGGAAACAGAGATCTGTCGACGGCAGCTAGGGTAGACGATAACGAGACAGGAATGACGGATCGCAGTATCTCGTGGCAACGAGGTATGCTTGGGGGTTGACCGTATCCCGATCTTACTGTTCCTCACCATGTTACCCGTCTTCAAAGGGCAATTCGGAGAGGTTCAGGGGAACAATGCCTGGGGTTGGTAGTGATAGACGTTAAAACTTGAAGGCGCTCATTGATCTTGCTAGTAGACACACGGAGATGCGTGCTAGGTGACACCTGGAAGGATTACATCACGGACCTAGATTGCGGTTGACGTGGCAGTCGTTTCATCTGGATTACACCCACAGGCTATCAGGCGGGCGTCTCCCCAACGGATGCAGCCCGACGCCATACACATCTCGCCTCCTCCATCTCCACGCGTTCCGTCGAAAAAGGTCCGATCGTTGACGACACCATTTCGCGTCGCAGTATTGGGGCTAGCCTAGAGGGTGGTTTTGGCAGAACAAAACTCCGACGATGGAGAACGAACGTATACAAAGCCCTACCCTACATACACATTCTCTAACACACTCGGCATCTTGTTCTCTAGGACACCGTCTTCCAGCCGCCATCTGCTGGCCTGTGCATGTTCTAGAGACCCTACACGTAGGATGGATGTAGTATATCCCGTTTCCAGCGAGCTGGGGGTGACCCAAGATGGTGAATTTGCCGAACGAGGGTTCAGACGGTGTGGGTTTTCTCGTGGGCGGTGTACGGGGAAGGGCTGTGTAATTGAGTGTGAATGAGAGGGAGTCGGCCGGCGTGATGGGGTTGTGGAGAAGTATAATGCGTGTGAAATGGTGTTCACGGGTTGCGGAAGAGAATGTTTTGGAAACTAGGGGAGGGCGAGCCCGGCGAGGAGAGGGGATGAATGTATGAGAGAAGAAGAGAGGTATCGGCGTGGCTGAGACCAGGGGGAGATGAGATTGAGGTGAGAACGAGGTATGGTTTGCGGGCAGGCGGCCCGGGGTTTTGAACTACCTGCAAGTCAAACAACAACTGGTGACAGGCATTCATTACGCTCGCGGCCCGCAATGAGACTGTGCAGAGGAGTTAATTCGTGCATGTACGCTCGTGGAGTTGCCATGTGGCGATTGGGAATCCGCGATTGGAGAAGAGGGCATACGCGGTGACTCGAAATCGCCGATAGTGCCAGTGTGGTGAATCGCTTTTACGATTTTGCTAAATGCCATCCTATAGTACTACTACCCTGGCGAGGGTCAAACGGCCTGGTGCTACTCTAGTCTGACGGTGCATGTAGAGTTGAGGCCAGGAGATGATAGTACTGTAAGAATCAGTAAGATCGCCAGAACGGGTGATCAACGTGAGTGCCAAATCCAACCAGTATATGACTAATCAGAATTCATTCGATACTCGGCTCTGCCCAAGCTCTGCCACAGTGCCAGTGCCACAGCGCTCTTACTCGTAAGTATTTATAGACCGGAAGACCGCGTAGAGCGCCAATACTAGTCAACTTGACGCCAACTTGGATCCGACGGAAACCGATTTGTGAGTGATAGGAGCGAAGAGTCGATTAGCTTTTAGTGGTCTGTAACATTTTCTGTCTCATCAATTCCGCCGCCAGCCGTCTGATATTACTGCACAGGGCAATCACCCAGAATCCAGATATATATGATGACCCCCAATCCTTCCGTCCTGAGCACTACATCGATGGTCAGCCACTCGATGCCAGAGAGATGGTCTTTGGCTTTGGGCGCCGGTAAGCATCTTTTTTTTTTTTGTTTCATGCATCTGGTGGGACTGCGCACTGAATTCAACATGTGTAAGCCTTTGCCCAGGAAAGGCCTTTGGTGATACAAATGTGTGGCTTAGTGCGGTGTCGATCATGGCTGCATTCCATATCTCAGGTCCATCAAGTGAGAAGTTGGACTACACTGCTTTTACCTCGGCTTTCGTATCGTGAGTGGTGCATTTTGAGATTTTTTTTTTGGTATATGCTATATTCTGTGTCATTTGTGCAGCCACCCTGAACACTTTGAATGTACACTTGTACCGAGATCTGAGAAGATTCGCGACTTGATTCACCAAACTTCTGCTGCTCGGCAGTCGTAATGGAATTTTCTTGCAATTGCATGCCAAGTAGGATTTCCGAGTCGTATAAGGTGCATCGGTGTTTGGATATTCAATTTTTTGTACTGCCCTATACTGTTGCCCGTGGAAGGTTACTACATGGCTTCCGCGTTCTTCATGTGTTGTAAATAGCATAGAGTAAAGAGTAATGGGCATTTGGCAAATGCGATCTACCCTGGCCCCTGGGTTCGGAAGTTGAGAATGGATGCATGGATGCCAGTGGTGTGCTTAAGTCCATTGTCACAGCTGGATTGGACCGGTGCTACTGGTGGCAGCTTTCCCAATTTCTTCGCGTGAGTAATTAATTAATTACACCTTCCCTACCATTATCGTGTAAAAGTCACTCCTCGTATATTGTAGTATTCAACCCCTTCACGAATTGAAGAAGCGGTACCCTATATACAGTCCGATCTTGCTCACTTCGCAGTCTAAAAACCTGGACAAGTAGACGTCATCCCATCGCTCTGCCTGAGTGTTGCTCTTCACAAAATCCCAGGCCAAGAAAGTGATGCCCTGAACGCGTTCACGGCAGCATTTGATCACGGCGTCGACTAGGGCTCCACCGATACCATGCTACGGGCTAGAGGTAGTATGAGTCGGTTGTTGCGTCGTATGGGGAGGATACAAGAGCCCGAAAAGCAGGAATCGGAAATCAGGTCAGAGCTTTTCCGACATGCTAAAATGTCGCTTGTTCTAAGTTCCAAGTTGGGCCGTAGGGATTGGCTACGCTGGCACAAGTTCGGCATGCCGTCAAGCAAATTTATAAACCTTGTCACTGACCCAGATCATCAAGGCAAAGATTACATCATGGAACACCCCGAGATGCAGAAGTTGTTTGACGGTGTAGTGACTTGGGCAACGGGATAACAGTTTACGTTTGATAAAGGGAGAAAACAAATCCAGTTGTACTACAAATAAAATATGTTGGATAGAGTTGGAATAGAGCCTCGAGATTATCTGTCTGATGTGTTGAATGTTCTGTGAAAAAGTCTGAGCATTGGATCTAACCATGTCGTCATGCACTACCTTGACTGCCTGCAACTACCTTCGTCACCTCCACAATTACATAAATGGAACCATCAGGTGACGTTGTCAGTCACACCTATGACAAGTCGAGCTTATGTGTTTCGTCCGCAGGTAGAGTCGATGGTCACCAATTTCCCCGGCTTGCCCAATACTATGGCTTCGGTAGCTTCCGAGATACTAGTAACTAGATGCAGCATACATGTTCTGTCAAATACACCATTTCTTGTGGCGACAAATAAGTGGCATGAAGAAAACAATGAAGAGAACTTGAACACTTACATGGTCAAGTTTATCAAGCCAGCTCGTTTTCACTCCCCAGGTCATCCGAGTCAGGTGTCCACTCAGCACTGTTGACGTGGCATGGGCCTTCTATCCTCTTCTATCGTCGGAATGCAAATGATCACCGATCACAATCGCCGCTCCAGTTCAGTTTGCAGTCCACCATCAGGTCATCGCTTGTAACAGTGTTGTTTTTTGAGTTCGAGTACGATGAGGCTCGAGTATTAAGACATCTTCCAAGTATATCACCGACCGTGACCATCAGGAAAATGGGGTGACCCTGATATTTCTAGTTAGCAATAATAATTCTTTACATAATGTTATGTAATGAGATACCAAGAAACAAGTTTATCAAATCACCATCAGTA
>QOVE01000819.1:12503-25964 GCA_003521275.1 Tricholoma sp. MG99
TTTTTGATAGCACAGCCACAACCCCTTGAGCTGAACAAAATACAAAATCTTATTCATGGCATGAGTCTTTAACTCACATATAAATGTGTGCCTCAACTTGAAAACTATCAACAATTGAGTGAATTGAGTGAATTAAGAACTAAGTCAATTAAGGTCATAAGTCAAGCAAGGTGAACAATAGTGAGAAATGAGAATTTAACAAGTTAAGTAAATAATTCAAATAAGAGACAAGAAATAGTGAAGATAATGTTTATTATTTATTCAAACTTGAGTAAAATTATCAGGTCTGACTTATATTTGAAATTTAGACACTTCATCATTCTGACATCAATGGTGAAGTTGGCCATGGCCACCTACAATTATCTAGTATTATCAATAGATGTGTCAGAATGATAGTTATTTCATCAAATATTTTGATTATCTAGCTATATATATTTATATCAGATTGTAGTCATTTTCCTGATGCCTTAGTAGTGGGTTCTTGGCAAGTTCTTGGGGTCTGGACTCATGCCTGGCCCTCAAATTTGGGTGACTGGGTCACGTGCCCTCCATTTTTGCTAGCGGGGGACGAGCCGTGAATGATCTCATGGTGTTTCCGATAGGGACCGACTCTCGTTCATCATGGGCCATGGCAGATGTTCGAAAAAAGTGGTCGCACATCGGTTGCATATATGGGCAGATGGGTATACTATTAATCACATTCAAGTCAGCCATCGATTATAACCAATTCAATTTCATTGTGTCCTACTAATACATTTATCTGACCATTTCCGCCACATGTAAGCAATTTACTTGGACCTCCCTTCAAACCACTGAGCCATGTCTTCCGATGAGCGCTATCACATAGCAAGGGTCAGTTAGTACATCATTAGAGGTCATTGCATTGACCACATACCGAAATAAGCGCCGCCTTGGCCCGAATGCTATCCAATGCTTGTGCCAATGCTAGGTTATATTTTGAGGTATCCTTATCCTGATCACATATACAGCTCAACTTAAAGCATATCACATAGCATTGGACAGCTTACTTGGAAGAAGTTTTCAACTTCTGCGTAGTCATTCTCGGATGATAGATTTCCGAAGCACATCTTTGACAACATCAATCAGGATTGAGCATCCAGTGCAATAGAAAAATTCTGGCTGACCCCCACAAGATGGGAAAGTGTGAAGGTTGCCTCAAACCGTTTGTACAACTACACAGTGTCAGTCCGCACATTGAAGCATTTGAGATGGTTGGTACTCACCACTTGATAATTGCCATTGAAAAATTGGGACAGTAGCCTTATGGATTTGGTATTCATGGAGAGATCACGGAAGAAATATATCACATCTTGGTCTTTTGTCTTGTCAAGGATAAACTGGAATGTTTCCTTCAAAAGCTCCAGATCTTCAGTTGAGCTCATCGCCGATCTATAGTTCTGTGAGTCTCGTGACGGACAAGGTAGCAAGATGTATACATAGCAGCAAGTTTAGCAGTAGGCGTCGGGGGATTATTGTGCACTTTCACTACGGTGTCATACTCCTTTCTGCCTCCGTGCTTTACAGCCTATAGAGCCAGAACATGGATCAAAACATTTATTAGGCAACATATGATATAAGCACGTACTACTGCGAAGGTTATACGGAGTAGATCTGCTGGAATGTTGGAGACATCCCCAGTTTCTACGAACCGTGCAAAGCGGATGCTCAACTCGTGAACAACCCTGCAAATAGAATGTTTCAGTATTATTATCAAATTTATCATCAAGCAGGACAGAGGAGAGAACCGAGCCTGAAACTTCATAGCAAAAGAATGTATCATGAAACCTACCCAGGGTCTTTCGCTGAAGCGGCTTGAGTTATTGCACATGTTCGCAGTAAAGATGTGTCAGTAGAGTCAGCATCGGTATAGTCGTATCCTAGTTTGTGTACAAGAGGAACAAACAAGGCCTATGAAGAGAGCTAGTTAGTGATTTAAAGAAGGATGGGATGGGGAGAACGAGACCCTGCGGAATTCATTCAAGTTATCTACAAGCTTCGGATGCTCCCACCAGATAGAAACCAAGCTACTGAGACTATCAGCAATTCCAGACCAGACCAGATCTATCGATAAACATCAAATTTTGGCATGGAACATGGTAGAATCCAGATACACTGACATTCAGTCTCCCCCTTCAAGCCGTCCAGCAGCGTTAATGCACTGCTCATTTTAGCAAGCCCTGCCTTGGATAGTGCTGTGGCATCATGGACCAGTCCTATTCGGTCATTGAGCGAGAAAATGCTGCCGCCAGGTTTGGCTGCTTCCGCTGCGATTTTGGCAACACGCTCTGGGGTATATAGGACTCGATCTGGAGAACAAGTAAGACGATAAGCATTGAATCTCTAAATGACGAAAGAACTAAAGGACTTACAAGCACCACTAGTTCCAGCATTGAGTTTGAATGGCTTGTTGGTATCAAGCTCGAAAAGCTGCTCCCGCTCTTCGAGGATAGCTGCTCTATTTATGATCCCTTTGCCATTGCTATCTACTGATAAGATGTTCAAGGGGACGTTCCTGTGAAAGGATTTAGCGGACCGCTTCGTGGGAGGAGTACATTCATCATTACCAAATAGTCTCATTATCCTTCGGTTCTGCAGGACCAGTTTCCAAGAATCTATCCTGGCGAACGCGAATGCCAGTCGACGTCTCTGTGACAGTCAGCACAGGGAATCCCATCTTGAATGCTGTCAGCAACGATTACTAAATCATCGCCGAGCTGCACTGACCTTGGAGATCCAGCTATCCATTAGTCGAATGATATTCTTGCCTGGAGGACCTTAAATCAAGTACGAAAGGTGTCATGTGTGTAGAGACAAACTTGTCGCTGCCGCTATGCCTTCCCAGAGATCATTTGTGACACTATTGGCGTACAATTTCTTCTTGAGATACAAGGAGACGCCCTTCAAGAATAATTCTTCGCCGACGTAGTCGGAAAGCATGCGTAAAACTGGCGGGCGCATACATGATATTAACCTGGTGCAAACACTAGAGATAGGAGTAACGAGAAACCTGACGCGGCCTTGGAGTATGAAAGATTGTCGAATATCTAATTTAGAATTTCAAAAAATTGGCCTTACATTGCGAATGTAACAAGCACTCACCTGGCCGATCATACCAGCGTCTGGACATTCCATCTCAATAGGGTGAGACGAAAGCTTTGCATCCAAGTTAAGGGCCCTCTGGAGATGAGTTGTAATGAACTCTGAGTTGACTTTGAATTCCGGGAACGCTCTGAAAGAAATCAATAAGATTGGGATCGGACGGCTTAACAACTGATTCATTCCTATCTGAAATCGATTGTCAATACTATAACTCGCTGAAACCACCTGTCAACATTATTTACCTGAGATGATAACTTCGCCCATCTATGGAGGCAAGTTTCAAAACCATCTCGAAACAAACTGATGGCATACCAAAGTAGCAAATCCTTCGAGAGATATAAGACAAATTTATTTATGTCAACGAAATCCTGCGAACCTTCATTTAAGTAGAGGTACTTCCACCACTCCATTGTCGTGATATTGCCAAACCTAAACGAGATTAGACTCTAATTTCAAAAGAGATCATCTTTCGAGGCATACCACATATGAGCAACTTCATGGCTTTGTACGGAAGCAACACGTTTCTTCGTCTGGAGATCTGGATTCTTCGGGTCGAGCAGGTAGATACTTGTGCGTCCAGTAATCAAACCCCAATTCTCCATTGCGCCTGTTAGTTCCAATATGGGAACGTGTGTCACAGGACAAAGAAAGAAGTCCAATATATACCTGCATCGAAATCGCTAACCTTGCATGGATGTCAGTGAGAAAACCAAGCTTCCCAGTCAGCAGAGACATACAACAAGTGTATCCAACTTGGGAAGGGGATACGGGACATTGAAGATCTTCTCGTACAAAGGCAGAACTTTGACCTTCACATCTAGTGCAAATTGGGCTTGATGGATGTTGTCGGCCGTAGCTATTAATTGACTCGGAAATCAGAATACTCTCGAACCACGAAGTAGCCTTTGGATAAGTACCATAGATGCGCATGGGAAGTGTCTTCCCACTCAAGGGCATGATAACAGATGTTTCCAGATATTCAAAGTGACCATTAGCGTACGCGACCAGGTAGGACGACATAAGGGGAGTGGTCTGAAACTTGGTGATTTTCCACTTGTCGTTTCCAGTAGTCAACAGCGTAAAAAGATCAGCCAGATCTGTATTTGCCGCTGAGGCCTTGGTCTCCAGAGTGTAAATTTCTTCCGAGATGGCTGGCATGTTGCTCAGATTGACGGTATCGGCACGAGATATGAGAGTGACTGCAAAGGTTGCCTTGAGCAGAGGCTCATCCCAGCAAGGAAACGCGCGTCGTGCTGAGGTAGGCTGTGCAGGTCATAGTAAGCCCTCATAATTTCATCATGAGGTCAAACTTACCTCGAACTGAGTTACAGTATAATGCTCCTGCTTTCCCTCATGCTCCCAAGACGATCTGTAATACCCAGCCATGCTTCCCGTAAGCTTTCCTCCGAACGCGACCGTCAATTCAGCCTTGGATCCGGCGGGGAGAACGGAAGGAAATATATACGTGACACGCTCCATGACCGTGTCAATGTCGATGGATTCGTTGGTTTGCAACTGTCCACTCTTCAAGACATCAGAATAGATCGATCTGCATATGATAGAAATTGTGTAAATTGATCATGGTTATTCGTGCAGATAGAACGCGCATACGCCGTCTTGAGCTTCAGTTCTGTGGTATTGAGCGAGATCTTGTTAGTCTCCCGCACGACATCCAGGCTAATGATTGACAGTATGAGATGACGAGTCCGACAAGAATATGATCTGATGATACGTACCTTATCTTGACGACACCGTCAAAGGTAAGATCCTCTAAGTCAGTGACAATTGTAAGATCGTAATGTGTAGGTTTGACATCAGTCGGAAGCCGATATTTATCAGTCTCTGCTGGGGAGGACATCGAGATTCAAGGTGGAACTACAAGTAAAGCAACTAGACTGCGGAAAGTTCGTCCCCGTTCGTAAGTTACAGGGGTTTATGGCTCAGGTCATAAGTACACTGAGTCAACGACCTTGTGATACCTCCCAGGCGACGCGCGGCCAGGAAGAACATGTGTCACGATCAAATCTTGTGATACCTCTGACTCAGTCTAGATCTCAGCCTGTCTGAGGCTATCATCGATCCATCACAGGACCTTCTAACGCCTGACTCATCGTACGCGTTGTGGGCGTGGAACACCAATGTTGCGGCCAGGGATAGCAGGAAGAACATGACCAGGGCAGCCAGGAGCAACCTAACCTTGAAGTTGAATATAACCTGTGACGAAGTCCAATTGATGCCGACCCTAATGAATACTTGTCATTATTGCTACAAGTGTTCTAGTCGCTGTGCACTAATAGTAATACATTTCCTCCATGATTCGAAGAGACCACTGAAGAAACTGGGAATTTACATACTATATTTACCCCTGTTACGAGACTCGGTAAAGCGTTCCTATATATATTCACGCTTTCAGCGAGTTAAACAAGGGTAACAAAGCTGTTGTTACAGAACAGACATCGATGGACAGCTTCCAAGAGCTCCTCCACTACCCAGCCTCGTGCAGCAGGTGGAAGCCAATTCTGGTTGGCCGGAGCATTAGGAGTCGACAACGGGAGGAATGCCTTGCGGCTGCACCCAATACATGTGCGAACGAGTGGTGTTGAGAGGATGAATGTTGTGATGGAGCATCGAGCTACCAGGTGGGGCGGATTAACGATGATGATAGATGCAATATATGGTTTGACCTACCCCACGTATGACCATTGGAACAAACGGCAGTGATGATATCTTGTAGAGGCACCTCGACATGGCACGCAGGACAGAGCTCGCTGAAGGCGTTGTTTGCTGGAACTGGTAATGCAGCTTGTGCTATGGATGAGAGATGTTTTCCTTCTGCTGTAAGATCGGGAGAGGAGCCTGGGAGGAGGGATTGAATGACCATCCTCATGACAAAAGGGAAGTCGTTGGCTATAACAATATCTTCTGTCAAATCTGGGTGCTACTTGCTTATGGCAGACTTACGGGTGAGGATCTGAACAACGGCCACCAAGTGCCGTATGATAGTTCTCAAGACACGGTGCGAGATTGTGTTGAGGAGACTTTGGGCAACATGGCCACACTCATTTCGTTTTGCTTCGTTCTCAGAGAGTTTCTACGACACAAAATCATAAGGATACAATATTGATAGCGTACGTAGACGTACCCATGCAAAGTCAGCAAGCGACAGCCTCATCCTGAGAGACAACAAAACATCCCAGCCGAACAAGTTAGCAGTCACACTTGCGCGGAACTGAGATCGCGTTTCTGGCGTCAGAGTAGCCCACGGAGAAACAGTCACAGACGTAGAGTGATCGGAGGACTCTGGCTTTATAGCGTCGAGGACACGAGAGTGCAGTACACTGAATACTTTCTTATCACGAAGACGGAACAGAAAGGGTCGAAGGAGATAAAGAGGCGCATATCCAGCCGCTGTTCCGACAGGAGTCATTTGCAATTCAGCTCCTATTCAGAACAAAGTAGCTATACGCACAAGCTTTCGCGTTCCTTAGAACTTCTGACAGTTCTTGGATAAACTCGTCATCATTGATATCGTACCATGCTTTTACGGTCATAAACATGCTGTTATGTTTTGCATCGTGCTTGTAGCTAAAGTCGGATGGACGAGATGCTCTGTTTGAAGGTTAGAATTAGACGGGATAGATACTATTGCAAAACACCAACTCTTGAATCCAACAGAAAGTGGCAGAATCATCATACGACGCCAGACCTGTAATCCGATTGACATCTTCATATGTTATGCCTTGTTCAGTCTGACTGAATGCAGATCTGATAGTCCTCGAAAGACTTTCAGAACTCAAAGACTGATGAGCAGCGACAGGACTAAAAGTCGGCTCTCGAGAAAAATTATGAACAACATGGAAAGAGCCATCAAAAAGCGCGATAACAAGTACGTCTTTCAGTCGAATGTACTCGAGACCTGAAGCTGGATGGAACGAAGAGGAGCCTGTCGAGAGCTTGAAAGTCGGCAGTCGGAAGGAGCGGTATCCTGACCATCCCAGGGATGGAGATGCTTCGCACCAAAGATGAAGAATGCCAGGTTTGCAGTGTACTAGCACACGCTGATATGATATCAAGTATGGCTCTCCATGAAATGAGATAGGAACTCACCCCTCTTCCAGCGACTTCTACCCAGGATAGGGCAGTCACGCCTGTCTTGTCTGGCTCATACATTATTACAGGGTTCATATCGACATCCATCTGGAGGTGAATATCCGATCCGGACTGTGATGGCCTGCCATTGACTGACTGGGTGATTTTTATAGCAGACACAGAGCCACTAGATGTAGCATAGCTGAGATATGATTCGCCTGAAAACTTCGTCAGTTGGACGACCAGTCCCCCAATAATTTTGACTTGCATATTCCCGGTTCTACGAGCGTCCAAGACGAAAAGGTAAGGTGGGTAACCCACGCATCGGCAACGGTTTTAGTCAGGAGATGTTGTACAGTTTGGTCATGATTATATCTGAGAGCCGTTCAGCTTAATATCATACCGAGAATTCGGTAGAACCTTAGGAACACCAGTGATCCTGCTCGATTTCCTGCAACCAGCAGTGAACCGTCAACTATGGGCGTAGGGATAAATCCAAAATCAGTCTGCGAAGACCATGCCACGCCTGAAAGAAGATACATATAAATGTTCCTGATGAAAGGTTAGACTATATTGATCCTACTCACTAACTATCTGTGCAGTGAGAGTGCGCGCTGCCGACTGATCGCTGTCGGTCAAAAATAAATCAAGCAAGAATGGCGTAACTTCGCAGATCTGACATCCACCTGATTAGAAAAGGGGTTGGAGGGTTGCAAGGGATAAGAACGAACTTTGGTCCACTCTCCTGTAAGACAATTCTTCGTGGCCGTCCAAAGTGTAAGATCCATGTTCGAGCCTAGGGTTGCAAGTATACAGCTATGAAGCGCGTTTATTAAAGTAGCTGGACAGAAAATGAAAGTTGTTCGGCACTCACCCTGCATCCGGGGATAAATTACTAGGAGAGAAAGCTATGGCGCACAAGGCAACATCGATCGACCCAAGGGACATGGCGCCCCACGCTGTAGATAATGAACATCGAGGAATGCAAATAGACTTGGCTACGAACATTGGGAATATTCTGGCCACCTGATCACGTCGGACTTGTCGAATTGTATTATTGTTCTGAACCAGCCCAGAGAAACGCCGTTATCACGGCCATCCTTTTCATTGAGAGAGCGAATAACAGAAGACGTGTCGAAATGGATTCCATGTTCTGGAGTCTGTAAATTTTTTGGCTTCGTCACAGTACGCGTCGACCGGTGAGAAGCTTACCATGATGTAAGCCCCTGTTTTGGTGACAAAACATGCTTGACCATCAGCAGACCATTGCAGGCAGTTTATGGATGGGTAAGATGTTGCAGTTGGCACGTTCAGTGCGGTGTAGATTAGGGGTGAAGTCATGAGCTCAAGTTGGTAGAATCGGAGGTGCTTGCACGAAATGACCAAAGAGATTGGAGAATCATGAAGAAAACAAATGCCTTTGCAATTTTTATCCTAGGTATCCTTGGCGGCCTGGTCACAGTTCATTAAGTAGATGGACGTCTCATGTAACTGAAGTTCGAAGTTGGTAATTTGAAGTACATAAACTCCGACGTCGGCTGCTTCCGAGTCGATGTCCTGTTGAACTACTACTCACTGGCAGAGCTGCAGCTATCCATCATGCTAGAAATCTTTCCTATTCTCGTCCCGCGATATAGACCTGCTGCTCATGCATACCGTGATCTTGTCGAGGGGAGCGGTACTTCAGTCTCAATTTAATAAGCAGATGGATCTGTGCCGGTGGCATTCTTGTCAATCACCTACCACCAGGGTCCTTTTGAACCATTACAACAATGCTCTCTGTCCTTCTGTGCGATTTCGTCCCTGGAGAATATAACCCTACAGAAACCAAGGACTTGAAGGCTGAAGCCTATCCAGGGAGTAGACTATGTATATGCAAATACTTGACCTGCTTTACTGTCCCTGTCAGCGAAAGTACGTATGGTTATCCGCACCTCTACTAATACCACGCTACCCTATCCACCCCGGCCTCGCCCTGCCTGTAGGCAGAAAGGGAAGAAAATTCAAGGCCACAAAACAGCACAATAGTAATTCAATGATACTTATCAATATCTTCTCATATCTTAAGGCGTCAGTATCAGAGTGTGCCCAGTACCCTTTGCTTTTTAAGTAACTTGTATTAGACTGGCGACCTTGTCTGTCGTACGAACATCCGTCGCGACATTGTTAGTGCCATGGTTACGAGTCTAAACTTGTATTGCAAATCGTTCATCACAGGCTCTCATACTCTCTCATACAACAATCACTGCATGCACTTCTGTATAACCTTTCACTCGGACTCGGACATGCTCTTATTTCTCCTGGACATAAGTAGTGGTGATTGATGATCGAAAGGGGCATGATATTGCACAATAAGCGATGCCAAGGTCAGACTCAATGTGAGTACAGTACTAGTTACTAGTGCGATCAAGATCATCCAAGACAGTACTAAGCTGAAGTATGTAATCCAGCTCAAATTGTCCCCTGTCCCCTCCTGTCCCACGCTTCAAGTTAACCGCCATCTCGACTATAACCTGAACTTGAATGCCAGTAAATAGGAAAGACGAAGTAATCACTACGGGTATCAACGATGTTCGATTCTGGCTGACAAATCCCCGAGATGGTGAGTTTTGTACTGGGTGCTGTTTCGTTATCGGAATATGGAATTCATTGGGATGACCTTGTACTGGTAGTATGGCCTGAGTTTTTTTCAACAAAAATAGCGTACGTCAAGAGATTCATCCGCTTGTACGAAGCCGGGGAACCGTCTTCTCTTCATGCAGCGGAAGGGCTAAAAATGATAACTGAAGGTTTGGACATAATGGATTGGGCACGGTGGTACTTGGTCCGACTGCAGAGGTTTGCTACGCCCTCTCAGCTGGCTGACACGGTCGAAGATATAGAATGGATGATCGCTCATCAGAAGAAAAAAGTGGAAATGAAGACTGACGGGTAAGTTTAAGTTTTAGAGGTAATATTGGGTATGATTTACTCCAGTGCAAACAGGCTGCTTTTCATGTACTTGGGTGTGGCATTGATAAAGCGTGGAGGGCGTGATGACGAGGCAATATCGAGTTTTAAGAAAGCGTTCCGAGTCCGGAATGATGCAAGGGGACCGAGGGATACATTGTGGGCGAGAGCGTTCTATTCACGAGTTCTCCGTCGCCAGGGAATGAATAAGGAAGCGGATGAGCAGGAAATGTGGCTGAGGAGGAAAGTGAGGCAGGAGATGCCGACGGGGCTTAGTGGGCGGCGTGAGTTGCTACCGTTTTTGTTGGATGAAGGGGAGAAAACGAACTCGATTGTGGAGCGTATTGGATGGGATTACTTCAACGCATGCGAGATTAGGGATGTTGCAAACGAGCAGCTGTATGTGCCTGTGCCAGGAGGGTTGTTGGCCACGGTAAGTGGAGTTTTAGGAGCCGGTTCGTGCATTGATATTAAGTATCACAGTGTGTTGGGAAGGATGAAAGGCTAATGCTATCTGCTGTAGAAGTACTGAAGGGTATGAAAGAATGTGCGATTACTGATTGCCATGTGAAAGAGAACCTGAGGAAATGTGAGTACTTGAAATGTTTGGTTATGACATACTAGATCTGACGGTGCTACAGGCGCGAGTTGCCAAAGGGTGGTGTATTGTTCGAAAGAACACCAAGTGATTGCGTGGAAAGCTGAACATAAATACAAGTGTAAGATGTACCAAAGATCTTTATCGTAATGACTTTTCTTCAAATTCTATCTTTGCATTCACTGAAAATCACACATCACGTTAGCCAATAGATACTCGAGGATGTGATGATGATACCACAGCTATCCGTTTAGAAAAGATTGAGAAAAGATGTCCATGGGCGCGACAGGCACCAGTGTTCGCCCTTCCGCCGTTTCATACGGATGTTCTGAACAGCTAAATAGTAATAGTAATATACAACTTCGAGATCGATAAATTCTTTTACATACGTACACGACGCCGGCAACGATCTTCCCACATTTATAAAACCTCAACGCACAATGTGGTGTGTCAATTTGTTGAGTAATTCAGCTAAGCGCCTAGCTTCCTCATTAGCTGAGGTTACGTTGTTATCGAGTGTTAAAGCCTCCGTCAGAGCAGGAAAAGTAGTTGCCCCATAACCTGCGGGGTATTGTTTGTGTATAAAAAACATGACTCAACAACGGAAGACATTACCTAGCCACTTTCCAGGAGCGACTCCGAGATGCCTGTACCATTCCCTACTCTTGATTCCATGTTCAGAAATGAAGCCACGTTCAAAGGTGATAATTTTCTGGTTCGCCCTCTTGACACGCCTGACTGCCTTTATGAGCTCACGAATGGGAAAGCCTGGAAAAATATGGTGACTAAATTCTTTAAATGAGGGCAAGTCGACCAGCTCAAGATACTCCTCCCATTTATCGGTCTCCAGATGATAATGGGGTTGTACTCCAAGCACTCGCAAAACCCAGTCAGCAACCCGCTTGAAAACACGAGCTGTCTTGTGTTTATGAGGTTTGTGGCGTCGAAGAAGTTTCTTAAGGATGGACTTCAGCTGTTTCTCCGCCTGTGTCTTCTCCTTATCCAAAAGGAGACTGGCGGATTGAAGCTGTTGGATCGACTTGCGAAGGTAGAACAGATCTAGGGTCTCGGCGGAAACAAGGAGATCAGGGACAAGACCCTGTACTCTAATAAATATTTAGAATCGAATAAGAAAACATTTTGGATGCCTTACTTGTCCAGATAATCGTGCAGTTCAAGTGCGTAGTGTGAAGTATTCAGCGGCACAATAATCGAGTCAATGAGACGTAGAGCCAATAGACCCAAGTGTTGCGCGACTGCCACCTGCAGCTCTATTTAAATCATGAAGCAGAGATTTGATATAGAAACATACGTGTCGATGAAAACCAGGATCCGCATACAACTCTTCGAATCGCTGACTGTCATAGACTGAATGGTAAGGATAAACAGCATCCGTAGGAGTCCGCACAAAACCCTCGTCCAAGCTTGCAATCTGTAATATCAGCATATAAATGATAAGAACGATAGTAAAAGAAGACAACTCACTCCAAGTCTATGTAAAAATACAGTGTAATCGCTTCCACTCCCTAGCGGAAAGATGCTTATATTGGGTGCTTGCGTCTCTTTCTCGGCAATATATGCGCTTCTCTCAGCATTAATGGTAGCATCAGTCGTATTATCACCGACGAATGGCCCACCGTCTGCTCTCGCATCCCAGAGCGTTTTTCCCTTGCTGGTAGGATGTGGGATATCAAGAGCAGCTCCCCTGACGAGATGCGCCAGTGACGGGGATCCAGCCACCTTCAATCGAGAGCCCGAAGCAGAAACATCTGTGTTAATGTATACCACAGCATGGCGAGAGATCCAAGAAGCAAAATCTTCGCCCCATTCAGTGCTGCCAATGAAGCCATACTGTAGAATCTTGTCAGAAATTCAAGCAGAGATTAATCGTCAGTTCTACCTCTTCAGCATCCCAGCTTGCAATTACAACTATGAAGGTAAATGAGATCAAAGGTCAATATCTCCACATTGAGGAGTTACCTGTCCGGAGAGGCCTCCAACCTTTCTTGAGCAGTGCTCCAAAGCCTCGAACAATTTCTTGGAGAGAGACGGTCCCACTGGTGGGATCGGCCGCTCCCATGACCCAGGCTGGAAGCAAGTGAGTTATAAGTCATCATTGACGAAGCGACACTACCGTCACGGTGGCACCCAATAATGATGACCTCGTCACGAATACGGCCTGGAATAGAAGTCATCACATTCCATATAGGAGTCACTTTCGTATCAACTACAGCGGTCTTTGAGTATGGCTAATAATAAGCTTCATCTCACTCACCGTGATTAACAAGTTTGACTCGCGACTGACTCGCCTTTCCGCTGAGAACCCTTCTCCCGTTCTTTCTAATTGAATACAGCTCTTCAATTTCTTCAAGCAGTCGCTCAGCGTTTTGCCATGATAAAGGTAGGCTGGGAATCGTAGGAATATTAGTGGCTTCCACTCGAGTGGAGTTTTCGTAAGCAGGATATCCCGGAGTTGTGGGGTCGCCAGAATACGAAGAAATGTACTCAACAGTCCCTCGCTCCACTGACGTCGGATTACGAGCTGGGCCAGCTGGATATGGCGTATACCCGTTCTCGATAGTAACAAACCCGTCATCGCGTGGGTCAGAATATATGAGGACCCCAGCAGCACCAAGTTCCTGAGCACCTTTAACCTGGTAAAAGAAGCTTCAGCATCGTTAGCCACGTATTACAAAGTCAACCGA
>QOVE01000882.1:5793-20066 GCA_003521275.1 Tricholoma sp. MG99
TGTGGTAGATAGACTTACCAGCTATCAAATACAGCCGAGAACCTGTCGCCCATGTTAACAGTCTCTAAATGTATGGTCAATACACATTCGAGAAAACAAGGAGGCACAAGCCTACCAATGTAGTACATCTCGTCTAGATCTGTGAGAACCACACAATGGCAATACGACACGTTTGTCAGTCATACCGCGACGCATTTTTTCACACTGGCAGTTTTGAATTTTCTGCCCATCCGCCGCGGAAGATTCCGCACCAAGTTCCGAATCCCGACTCGGATCGTCCACATCTGCGCCCGGCCATAGCTTCAAGTTGTAGCTCGATAGGTATCCCAATACCAACGTTCAATAATATCCCAACATGCAAGTCGGACTCAGTCATTCAGCCCACCTAAAGCCCACCCGAAAACATGCGGCGAACGGAGTCGACGTAAAAACGCACGCGTGACGCCAGTCACTCCCAGGCCACCGATTTTACACGAGCCCGCTCTTGGCCCGCTCGATATATATAGTCCGACAACATACATACAACTTCAGGTTTGCAACCTGTCATGACCCTTTCTTGAACTACTAACCTCACCCGACTCTGATCAAACCGAGACGATTGAATAAATGAAGTCCACGACTTGATCGGCACCAAGGCCAAAAGTGAAGTCAATAATTGATCCATTGGAGAAGTCGTGTCGGGCAAGTCCTTCACACATTCGACCTGTGTCACCTGATCTGAAGTACAGACAAAGCTTCTCAGATGAGCCCCGTAGAGTAGCTACTATATCATTATTTGCTGCAACGAGGTAATGTCCAGGATTGCCTATATAATTTGCGACAGTCAGTGAAGAAATTTTAATAGGGGGGAGCACATTCAATACATGCCTTCCAGTAAAGCTGTAACAGTTGCATTTTGCAGCCTTGTCTTAACCGTAAACGATAAAATTTCCTGCTGAGCTGCTTTGTATGCATTTGAACTACGGAAAATCCCCCATTGCCTCCTTCGTGCAAGCTGGATTTGCTCGACAGGCCGAGGAAGGCATATAATGGTATCTACAGGTTCAGGGTCGTCTGTACCCTGAGCCATAATGGTCTGGCAAAGAGGACTGTGCTTTGGACAGAATCCTTCCACTGTGTAATCACCGTCCAGTTCATTGGTGCAATGATCCCGCCACCTCAAAGCTTGCAGTGATTCGGTCCAGCATCTCCTGGCCCTCCACTGTGCGGGGGCGTCACACTTTTGTGGCGGGTTAGCAGGCAGGAATTTTGCCAAGACTGCTCGGCTGTTGAGCAATTCCGAGTCACGAACAGCAATACTGCCATTGGACTTCAGTGTTGGTGACGCAAGGGTTGAATAATTATTCATGATAAGAATGGTGATGGAAAAGATTACTGAGAGGAGCATCAAGATGATGTCGAACAGGAGATCCTGGTAGAGATGAGTCAGATGACACAAGGGAAATCACAGTAGGGAAAGTCTTGACGCAACTTCAAGTTTTATAGGGCTGGCCATATGATTACTCAGTACTCAGACCGTACTCAAGCACTGGCATATCCAATTTGATCTAATTCCTACCCTGAAATACTGATATAACGTCGTGGTTTTTCTGTTTTTAGTATTAGGTCTAGAGGGAGTAAAGGTTGCTGCTGCGTGCCGCTACCAGCAACTACCACAGGTCCATAACCATAGCAATCCACGGTGCCGTAACACGCAGGTGCTCTTGGAGACGACTTCGAATCGCTTCTGTGCTTCTACCTAGCATTATACCCTCATTTCCCCATTCATCACTCGCCAAGACCCATGCAAGCAAAAATAAAACGTGCCCGTGATTCTGTGTATGTGGCCGTTGGCTACATTTTGCCTACGTTTGCCCGCGGGCGCCCGCGTGAACCTCACCTCGGGTCTAATAGTTGCGTTCCACCGTTTCCCACAATATCCAGAGAATCTTATAGACATGCCAGTGTGCCATTGATATGTTAGCACAGTTGAGATGCCCGATATTTTGAGTGCGATATGCGCGAACAATTATAATTTATCGCGCGTAGGAGGTGTGTCGTCACGTCGTCGTGTTGAATTTGGCTCCTTTGGTTCTTAGTGTTCCGCGGCAGCGTTGGTCCCTAGGCTGTCAGCCTGGGCAGTTGGACGGTCATCAACACAAGAAACATACTTACCCAATACTTACCCATAATCGACGATAGTCGTTGTTCTAGGATCCTTTCCTGGGCGGCATAGCTCGCAGTTGCTGCTATCTGCCTTGGAAACGGGTTGTCCGAGTCGTCGTATTACATCGTTTACTAGTACAATCGAGTTAGTAATTACTAAATTTGAAATATGTTACTTAGGTAAGAAAAGCAACATTTACGGCCAGGCTGGTTGTTTAGATTCTCGTACCGTTTAGTGGTGACAGAGGCATAGTTAGCTAATAGTTCGGAGAAAAGCGATGTGACTTGGGTGGTTGAAAAGAAACCAAACGAAGATTCATTAAGCTGGCCTACTAGCGCTCCCTGGCACCTGACATTTCCTTTTACAGCAAAGCTTTCCCATAGACACCGAACCAATAGCAACAAACGCGACCAATTTCTTCGTTTATTCTTCTAACTGATTTCGTGGCCGGGAAGCCTTCAAAACATCATAATTAAGTTTTCATTTCAAACTTTTAGTTGTTATCTTTGAATAACACAAACAGTGAATGGTAACGAAACTTACATAGATTGTCTTTGTAAGCAAGCTAAGTTGAAGGTTCAACTTGAAGTAGATCGAACTTTACTGACCTAGCAACACCATGATCCCAGGCACATCCGCGCCAATCTCTCCGGATTCATCCTTATACTTAGGCCAAGTTACTAAGGGTCGTGAAAAATCTCTCTAAGAAAAGCCGGACTCTCATCAAGTTCGTCGTCAGGCTCATCCGAGTCCTTGTCTGATCCAGCTTCATCGTCTGGTTTCTTTGGAACTGGGGCGATGTCCCGCTAGGCTTCCCATGCTTTGCCGATGGAACTTGAACTTGAACTTACGTAGTACTTTCCATCGTTACGATCCCTTTCTTGCTGCCTCGTTCAAGTTGTTCTACTGTGCTACTACTATCGTATGCTCCTCCCGCTTCCTCGCTCTCTCCGCTTTTTTCTCTGCCTTTTGTTTTGCCTGCTTCAGAAATTATTTTCACTCAGCGGCTTTCTGTAGCCCATCACCGAACAGCGGATTCCCTGAGGGCTGGCGCACTCAAGTAATGCATGTTCAGGGCTCCACCGAATTTTTACATAATCTCCATTGCCGCTGCACACGTGGGGGCGGCGATGTTCCGGCCGCCTTGGGCGTTCAATAGCCAACGTGTGTGAAGAGAACAAGTTTCATGCTCCTCAAGATATCCCCGGACTTTGGCCACGTACATTCCTTACAGCACGGCTGTTGCCTGCATGCCGATCATCGCTCAATGGAATATCTTGGTTTTAATCAGTATTCTGGGTATACATTCGCGAATAGTTTTATATAATATCGGGACAAGGGACCCATAGATATACTATGGGCATCATGCATATATACGGGGGATCTCTTGGAGATTTCATACGACTTGACTTGCGAAAGGTTTAGAGGGGACACTGTTTTGTAAGTTTTTGATGCGGTTGGGATGATTATCTGTTGAATCCTGATTTATGGACGTCTAGGACAGATGGGGTAGGCAAGTTACAATGCCGCAAAGCCGTCGAATGCCAACTTGGAAAATCAACATCGCAGGCAGAAACCCGGATGTCGGTCTGAAGTTTAAGATCAACTAGAACTAAGAATGCTTGAACTGCAAGGTCAGCTAGGTATATATGTCATTTCATGAGTGACTACCGACCTTCAGGCACCGTTTCTTGATCAAGATAGATTGAGGCTGTAGTATGTTCGCCCTAAGATCTTCTGGTAATATCACAGACGGCGCATAAAGACAAAGGAGTTCAGCACGATATTCAAGCAAGGCCTCAAGGCGATGCCAGGAGGCAATGCAAGCGTGGGGCTTTCTCACTACTAGTAGATAACCATTTACCTCTGTCACGCAATAAACAAGATGATCGCGAGGATCCGCATAAATCGCAGTCGACCAATTCGAAGGAGAGAGCCAGGAGCATGGTATTTAGCGAGGAGGGCCATAGCCAACGCGCCAGGACGCGACTAGTGACAAGAGGACAAACGAAGAACACATTGAAGGTGAGTTATCCCGTTGCCATCTGCCGTCTTTCTTGGTAAGTCGATCCCAAAAATAAGACTCTGACCAATCTGACTATTTTATATCCTATCTCGACCTACACTACAATTTGTGACAGTGGTTGGCCAGTGCGTTTTGCAGCTCGTGTGCTGCCAGTGGTAATACGTGTACCTCGGTTCTTTACTGTAGTTTTTCGATGGTATGTCATTGGTACTATGTCGTCGTTGTCCCTCATATTCTGATCATTCCTGAGCAACTATATTTTCTGCTTATAGGATCGATATGTCGCAAGCTCATGATTGTGTGACGACTCCGGTTTGCCATTCCTGGTTACTAGACCAAACTATCGCCGATCTTCCTTAATTTAGATACCACACAGATCTCGCTGGATACGGCACTCTCTCATTACTGGCACTTGCTATTCGTCATGCCCGTATCCGAATCACGAATAGAGAGCAGCACACTCTAGCCACCCGTAGGCTTACCATAGCAGACTCAAGTAGCGTCATCACGACGTTAACGTTGCTATCCGACTGTCACCAATACCCTGCGAGCTTGTATCACCTGTGGATCCATCGAACGGTCAGCACTGGAGCCTGGTTGAGTTTTAGGATATGCGATACTATTTTGTACATAATTACTACTACAGCAAGTTGCCCTTGTGATATGCAGCTCACTCCACTCAGTAACGAAAAGAGAGCCCATGAACAAGATGGGAGCCACAAAGGTAGGTGAAAGGAAAGTTGCAAGAGTACTAGTGCTGAATGAAACTGTCTAACAATACCGGTACATAAATTCTTCAATACAGCCTCAGCTCAACTATAGTGCTGAAGACGGCATGCTAAACAATTCCACTGGTAGGAAAAAGGCGAAGCCTGAAGTTGATAGAGGTGTAGAGGATGAAATGCATTACACAACAAAATGGAGTACAATTCGTCATAACCAAAGAATCCTATGGCATTTGCAGAAGGTGGCTATAGTACATACTGGTAATTATGAGAGATATTACCCATATACGTCAAGTCATCGTCGACAGGCGTGAAGAAAGAAGTTCAGCCGTACTCCCATCATCGGCTAGGACTCCTGTAATATCTTCTATATTTCTGAGGGTGCTTGACCGGCTTGCTCAGCAGCTACTAATAAATTGACAACACGAGCACACGCGGCGCGGACGGCGATCGGGGCTGGGTCGGGCAACATCAAGCTCTTATTCATAGCCTCGGCCTTGGCTGCGGCAGAGGGCTCGACGCTGAACGTGACGCGTGACGGGACGGGCGCCCAGAGGTGGCCAAGGTCCATCCCGCAAACGGTATAAGTGTTTACGTGAATACACCAGTGACCATGTAGCTTGTTGAGTGGAGGAATAACGGAGCATACGATGCAACATAACTTGTCCAGGTGCTGGTTCAAGCCACAACTCTAAATGCATGATGATTATTATGATTCCTACCTGCTCCGACAACCTACAGACAACACATGCGAGTAATTTATGATGTACTACAATATGACTGACCCTATGGTATAGCAATTACTTAAAAAACAACAAGGTCTATAGCTTGATACTTTCTGGCTCCTCAATAAAAATAGGTTCCACGCCCTTCCACGCCCGTTTAGGATCCTTGTTGCGTCCCACAGCTTCCTTCCAGACTCTTTCCCTTTCCACCCAATACTCCAATGCATCACCCACCCTCGAGGGCATCCACACCCTCTCCCCAGTGTCCCCATCCGTCTCCGCCGCAAACCACCGCGGGCGATGTTGCATCATCTTCCCCTCCTCCCTCGCACGCCTCGTCGCCCTCTGCAATTCCTCCTGCCGAACCTTCAGATCGTTTGCAAATTCATACTTCCCCAGCTCAAATGCACGCTGGTCAGGCCGCAACCGGCAGTCCGTCGGGCACAGGAAAGGCTTCAGCGTATCTTTTGGGCAATCATTCAGTGTGATTGCGAACGGGGTCAGGTTGAACGGCGACCCTCCGGGTTTTTCCGAATTTTTCCAGAGAACGAAGTGCTTAGAGAAGGATATGGGGGAGACAGGTGCAAAACCCGAAACACTGGAGTCAGGGTTGAAAGCACTGGTCCCCGGCTGCCTAGCAATGAGCTGCGAGTTCCATCGGCCTGCAATGTCGAGCACAACTCCCCCGGAGGAGTCAAAGACGTGACCGGCAATCTCATAAGCATCTTTTCCCCGCCATCCTCGAGGTTTAAACGTGAGGATACAACGATCGTGTGTGCGGTGATTCGTAACCTGCCAAAACAGAGACGTATCAGAATCCATGGACATGAATGAAGATGGGCGAGAAACGCACGATCATGTCTCCGTAATGATCGATTGTCGGGGAGCCCAGGATGAACCCAGATACATTTGTTGTGACCTTTTTCCAGCTATAATGCTCCACCACCTTCCCCTCACCCTCTTTCCCAGGTGCCTTCGGATACCCAGGTCCACGTTCCTCTGGAATAAGCAGGTCCACGTGCGCGACACCAGTAGGTCGAATCTCAAAAGATTTACCCATGAATTTATTCTGGGCATCGACCTGCAACATATCACCATTAGCAAGAATGCATAACAAATGCCCCAAGCAAATACAAACCTCGCCGTAATAGTGCCAAAGAGGAGACTCGGCCCAGCAAGCCGAAATAGGTGGGTGATGGCTCACTTGTTCCGAAACGTATCTATACTCCCTATCAAACCGCACGTACTCGAATGTTTCACTCTGCATTAACCGAAATTCAAGACCCTAGCCCACAACGCGTCGGAAGGGTGGAACATACCAGCATAGGATTGAAAGGCTTTGCAATCCTTCCAATCGTCGACGAATAATTTGACATCGCGAACGCAGCAACGAATGCAAGCCGCTTGAAAGGGTCTTTCTCCCGTGCCGCAGCATCCACTATCAAACCCATCAGCGACAGAAAATGAACGGCTGAAACTACTCACAACACTCCGAAAACTCCATATCTTCTGCCATTCTCTGCAACATGCTAGTCGGCTCGTTAAAAAACACAGGAAAACTGATCCTCGTCAGATCCTTCCCAATGCTATGTTTCAGCACGCTCCATAAACTCGTCGGCGGGCGCTCCTCATTCAGATTTAAATGAGTTCTAAGGTTTTTGTACCCTTCGTACACACCGAAGTGGAACATCGATGGCAAGGACGGGATAGCGTGGAGCGTCGACGGGCTAGTGAGTTCCTGAGGCACGACAAGGTTAGTCAACGTCCCATACTCGATGGCGTCGAAGAACTCGTCCTCGTCGTCCGTGTCTCCACCCGCCCCACTTTCGTCCTCAGTAGAAGCGGGAGGAGTCCGTTCGAGGGCCATTGCAGTAGTTGGTGTAGGCGTCGTCGATGATTTAGGCGGTACTGCGGGCGCAGTCATATCGGTTCGGCTCCCGCTGTCCCGCTTCCGCTCCGGCTCCGGCTCCGGTAGAGGTTTCTCCTGCTCAGGGAAGAACGAGCCGTCAGCCCTCACTTCCTCCCTCATCCTCCCCAAAACACTCGTTCGCTTCCCTTTAACAGTCCCAAGACCCCCCTCCCCAGCACTCACATCAAAGAACCTACTGCCCCTCTTCCGACTGCGCGCCCTTAGCTCTCTCTCAAGCGTCTCCCCCTCCTTGACAACCGTAGCCAGGCTCTCCTCCCACACCTTCTGTCTTTTTCTCTCCTTCTCCAGCGAGCGCCGCCACCATGTCTCGCGCTCTTGAACCATCCCCGTATATTCAATAAGAAGGGTGTGTGCTGTAGACAGGGACGCGCGTAGACCCTGTAGGGATTGGCGGGGAAGCAAGATGGACTGTTGTGTATGATCCATGCGCTCAGAGGGCGGTGCTGGAAGCAGGCGCTGTAATGACGATGAGGAGGATGAACTATCCAACCCGAAGCCCCTCGATCTCGACTCAGAAGGCACAGAAGTCCATGACGCTCCAAGGCTGCCGCTCCCCACGCTCCCCGCCTCCCTGAGCGACACGCCGTCCTTCTCAGCTGCCAAATTCGCTAGCAGCTGCACTGTCAGCTCCATTTGCGCCGCCACGGAATTCGCCTGGAGCTCAAATACAGTCTCATGCGGGGGACGGATATCTCCCCTCGACTCCGCAGCGGAAGAATCATCCGCAGTCTCTCCCCCACCCTCGTCATCGCCATCGCCATCACCATCGCCATCCGCATCACTGACATCGTCCCCTTCCCCCTCCTTCTGTCCGTGCTCGGTATTCAGATTTACAGTAAATCCACTCGTAGCAGGGACGGCATCTGCACGATCCCTACATTGCGTGCTGGCAACGGAGTGTCTATCGCCCAACGGATGTCCCAGGCGTCTCTTCCCACGCCTCAACAGCGTCCCTGCAGTCGCCGTCGCGCGCTGGGAGAACGACGACTGGACAGAGGCAGAGACGGATTTATCGCTCTCCCCGCTCTTCCTCCTATTCGCCATCACATTTGCTTGCCCACTTCCAGCTCCGCCATCCACACCGGCACCTTCCCCATCTGTGCCAGTGGCACCACCGCCCTCCCGCCTGGCCCACTCGATACTCCTTGCAATCGCCTGCGCCCACCGTGCAGCTTCCACAGGGTGGTTTGCTTTCATGTACCACTTCTGAGGCTGGTGCCCCCGCACAGACGGCGTGCTATGGACCTCGAATCGTAATTTTTCTTTGTCCGTGGCGGGTGCTAATATTGGGTACTGGTGTCCGTTAGATTGGGCGGAAGCGGCGGGGTTGTTGTTATAGTGGGAGCGAGTTTGAAGGGCGGTGGGCTGGGATGAAGGCAGCTTTGGTGAGAAGGATGCAGAAGTAGTCGGGGAAACTGAGGAGGGAATGGAGTGTTTTAAAATAGCGGTTTTCATAGAGATGGACCCTCGTGAGGCAATCGATTCATCTTCTTGATGCCGATAGTCTGTCAAGGTGGGTTAGCATAAACTTGTCTGTAGCGTGAAAGAAAACATACAAGAGAGAACGCCCCCTTTCAGGACGAACCACCGGGTGTTATACCCTTTCGCGACGTTGGTATATTTATTCAGATACCCTTTGAGCATGGGCGGCTCAGTGATCGGCTGGTCGATAAGCGTGGTATCGTGGTTCGCAACTACAACAAGATGGATCGGCGTATAATCTCACCCAGGAAAAGGATATGAAAAACCCACATTGCCTCAAAAATACCTTGACCTTCTCGTCCCTCCCTTCATACGCCATCTTCCCCCTCCTATCTCTGATAAATACGTCTGCACCAGCCCGAACCGCTAGTTCGATGAGCCGCAAGTCTTTGCGACGCGCAGCTTCATGCAGGAGGGACGTCCCGGAGTCGTCGTCAAGGTAAGAAAGGTTCACAAAGCGGATCCTAGGAGACTCGAGGAGATGGAGAAGGGCAGCCGAGGGGTGTGCTGTGAATGGTGAGAGGATATAGGAGCGGAGGAGAGAGCGATAGGATGCGTTGAGAAACGAATGGGAGTCTGTAGATCGATGGCTTTAGCACTGTGGGAGGTGTAAAGGCCAAACTAAAACGAACCGTAGAGGGAGCGTACGACATCTTTGCCCCGTGCAACGTCCTTTATGCTTCGGCCTTGTGCATCCCTGAGCGTATCGTTTATCGAATCTTGTTCGAGGAGGAGGTTGACGATGTCCACGCGGCCAAGTGACGCAGCGAGGTGAAGGGGCGTGGTGCCGGACCCCGGAGGATGTACGCCATTTGGCGATATCGCACGGTGCGATAGGAGTAAAGCGACAGTATCGGCTGTTCTCCCATACGTATAAGAATCATAACTAGAAGATGGAAATAAGGAACTGACCGGAACCACAACGTACTGCTAAGTGAAGTGCGGCAGCACCTGTGTCAATGTTGCTTCTATTGCCTTTGTTACTGCTTTCAACTTCAGAGGACTTCCGCCGGTCTTTCCCAATCTCGGTTAAGAAGGGGTGAATGAGTGCTGGGTCGCCTTTGAGATTAGGGTTAGATATCAATTCAACCAGAAAACCGCGTATCGCTTACCACTGCGCAAGGCCGAAAGCAGTTTGACTTGGTATAATGCTTCGGCCGGGTCTGAGTTTAGGAACATGTCATGAACATGTGGCGTGGGTTGAACGCTGAACCGAAGAACAGACGTACTGGCGCTTATCGTTGACTCTGCTGGCATTTCAGTAGGGTGGTATTAGGAAAAGGCGTTGAGCTGAATAGGGCCAGCTACCCTCCTGACAGTCGAGAGCAAAGGTTATAACAGGGGGTGCTGCGCCGGTTGCCTGCGTTGGGGCTAATTAGAGCCACGCGATAGCCGATCACTATTTGACAAGCGAAACTAAGGTTTTTGGCAGCTTTTAAAGGCTCTCGACGTATAGGAAGAGACACAGGGTCGATTTGGCTGGACGTCACGGCAAAACAAACGGTGTCTGTGGAGTGAAACTTAGTACGTATATGGATGTTTGCGGATTACAACCATGAATTACAAGACCTTTGACTTTCGTTACTGATCTCTATGAAACAATGATACAACCTTGGAGCAAACCCGAGTAAAAGAAGGGGAACAGCGGAGCTCGTCGTACACGACGACGACGACGACCAGAAAGGAACAGGGCTGTGTCAAACTCAGCTACGATTGATTACGTACATACTGCCGACCACGATCACGTGCCATGCCAAACTGATGATCAATCTCGAACGCGTTTCATCTCCAAGTCCAAATGTTCAAAAGGCTCAGTTTGCAAATGTAATGTTACCGTATCTTTCTCTCACCCTCTTATCATGTCCATAACGGATCTACCCCTGCAGAATGACCGTGTTAAGCCCAAAGGCCCGCTGAAGGCACAACCTCAAGAACGTGCTATCAATGAACGTGCTCTCAAACGCTCTCTGCAATGGACACACAACCACCAAATGGCTGAAGACCATGCAAGAAACGTGATATTTAGCTCTTATCTTGTTCTACACAAACTCTGACAATACTTTCTAATCAGGGCGATGTCTTGTTGGAGAATCAAGATCACTCTGGCGCATGCGCATGCTATGTTGATGCTACAGTACTCTGGGGCTCCAATCCTGTGTACTACAATAAATTGGCAGAAGCATATATAAAATCTGACCTGTACGTATATTTTCAGGCCTTTGTTTTACATCATAATTATATTACGAACAGCTTCGCCGAAGCAGCGCACTCCGCAACCAGAGCGCTCGCATTGAATCCACAGTATAAAGAGGCACGATATCATCGTGGAACAGCACGAGCCGCACAAGGTCTTCTCAAAGCCGCAAAAGTCGGTCCGTAACCCCCCTTCTTATTCCGCATACCCGAATTTAACCTCTCCCCCCCGTAGATTTTGAACTAATACTCGCACAAGACCCCACCGATGCTCAGGCTCAATCCGCTCTTTCCAATATCGTACGCGATCTTTCCCTCTCATCTATAATATTCCCTACGCTCCTTTCGTCAACTCCGTCTATCGCCTCCACCCCCTTCAACACCCCATCTACAGCTACCGTCCCATCCAACTCGCACCTATCCGCAGTCATTCCACACACTACCACCCTCCCCGTCCCCTCTCCAAACCCAGACCCAGTCCTCAGCACCGCCAAAACTCCAAACCCCACCTCAGCAGCCCCTACTTCCATCGACTTCTCCTATCCCTCCCCAGATCTATCCACCCCCGCTCTCTACGCCCCATCTCTCTCCGACTCCAGCGACTGCTTCCACGTCGGTAACGGTATTCCATGTCGTTTCTACAACACCCACCCTTCAGGGTGCGCTCTCGGCCCCACATGCCGCTTCTCTCATTCCCCAGATGAGAAGAGCGTGCGCGACAGCCTGTATGTATCCCCCTCTTACTCTTCTGAAAGCAGCACAACTCATGCTGCATGTTTCAGCGGCAAGAATGTTTGCACATACCACATCCTCTCCCTCTGCAAGTTCGGAGCTTCCAAATGCGTCTATTCGCACTGCACATTATTTTTGCCAGGCCACGAGGGTGCGTGGTGGGCCTCGCCTGAGGGTGTAGAGAGTGTGCGGAAGGTAGTGGAATTAGCGGAGAAGAGGGCGAAATGGAAGAAGAAGAGTATAGTCGATGTAGGGAAGAAGGAGAAGGCCGCGAAGGACGCAGAGACGCCGAAGACGGGGGCTGGGAAGGTGGAAGGAGAGAAAGGAGAAGAGCATGGAAAGGCGAGTACCCCGAAGAGCGGGAAGAGGGGAAGAGGCATGCCTTCACCTATGTCACCCTTGCTTCGGCGGCAGTTTCAGAAGAAGCTGACTACGCCTGGCTCCGCTCCAGTGTCGAGGAAAGTCGGTGCTAGTGCTATGAGTCCCCTTGGCCCTGTATCCGCCGATGCCCGAGTGTCAGAGCAGACGGTGGACATGGGAGCAGGACCGGCAGCCCAGTCAAAGCAGAATGCCAGCGTCCTCCAGCTTGAAAATGCTCTAGGGAACGAACGGATGGATGTGGGACCAGGAGCGGTACACGTGGCCAAGGATTCCGCCCCCACGAGTTCCGTTCTCACATCAGCTGGTGATACTCTAGGAACAGATTTGGGGCAGACGACAGAGGTACAGGGAGGAGTGGCGTCTGCGTTGGCGCAGCATCCTGCTGAGGCTGAGAAGAAATTGGATGTTGAGGTGTACGTACCATTACCCTTTTTTTTCGTGCTGTATTATAATACTGACATTTGAAACTGATAGATGACGAGCGGCTGATTACTTATATAGAGGTGAACATGGCCAACTGCTGATTTTTATTTCATTTTCGGGGACTCTTCATCCAATGCTGGCATTTTCGTTTCAGCGCCGCGGCCTAGTTCAGTTTTTCCTTTCTTCATTTTAAGCTGCTACTACTTTTCCTAATTATAGTTACATAGCGGCTTTGCCAGGTAATTCTCTGGAGAATCAAATCGCATCGCCGACGGTCGTAGTCGATAGAATATTCAAGTTAATTCAATCAAGTGTTATCGTTTATCTTTCTCCTGCAACATGATGTTGCTTGTACAAGACCAGCACAAGTTGTCATAACGTTAGAGACACTGGTACAGAAGCCTGTCCACTTGTCCTACATCCACATTTTATCCCGGCGCCGAGCTCCTTTTCCTCCATCGTTCTTATATATTACCGTGACTTTCTCTAAACTATGCTTACTTTAATTTCCTCCTTCAAGTTTCTTAGGTAATTCTCTGAAGTATCGCATAGCCTAACCGACTCCGGTCATATTTTGATTATCATGGTCACCCAACCTCACCTCGCATCACCGACTCACTCAGTTCCGTGATAAGATGGAATCAAATCAGATCTAGACAGATTGTCATCCAGGTCACTAAAGTTCCATATTTATCACTTGGCCATGGGTTCCAGCCTCCAGGTGGCTGTTTCGATAATTTCCCACTGGCCTCAGTGGCACGCAAGTATATCACTAACAAGTCAGTGCAGACGGTTGCGAAATATCGTTGCACGACAAGTGCTGACTCTCAACATATCCAAAAAATATACTAGCCAAATAATCCGAGGTCACGGTCTTGCCTCAGGACATACTATTTGGATGTACTACTATCGATACGAGTTCAGGCTTATCACTACTACTGAGGTTCCCTACTGCACCGCGACTGCACTGATTCGATTTTGATTGAAACAAGGCCCCATCGTTTACGCACCGTTGCGGTTGATTGTCAAGTTTCAACCGTCATCCAAAAAAAAATCCCTTCAATCACTTCTTGATAGATTAATATCGACAGGTTCTAGACGAGTCAGATAAGGTCAGATAACGAACGCCTCCAAACGTCACCGTAAAGTTACCGTGATGTGCTATTAAAAAAGCACAACATTCAGTTCTAGCAATATACTAGTACTACACTCAGGCTTGAATGCACCTCTCCTGCCAGTTCGTGCTCAATTTCATCATCTGCGCAGCATAGACTAGTAACCACTCCCTCGGCGTATAGGTATGAGCAAGCGTCGATACCTATACCCACCAGACGGGTACGGGTAGAGGTCGAGTAACCCGTGGGTTACCCGTGACGTGCACTACTGTCGAAGGTCAGGAAGTGGGCCACCTAAGCATAAAAGGGAGCTGGGCAAGGATTCATTATAGTTTTAGACTACTTGACTATGTCAAACTGCAGACAAGTGACTTGACTTGCTGTGCAGATATTCA
>QOVE01000883.1:0-27537 GCA_003521275.1 Tricholoma sp. MG99
ATGCAACTTCGTTCGATTGGAAATCATCTGCTTGTATAAAATAATTTTAGAAAGCCTTCCTGATGTTCCGGAGGACAGTTAATTTGTCTTGAGCTTGGAGGAACCTCTCTTTTGGTTACATAATAGGTGACATCGTTGGATGATGTCTTGAAGGAAGGATGCCGCAGCTGATGCTTAGAAGAGTACTCAGAGTTTTGCTCACTGGCATCGTACTGTAATTCTGTAAAGACGCCCCAATAACGGGTGACTGATCGCATATGACTCATAGGTTCACTGCCGTTCGAATGAATCACCGACAAATGGTCAGCCAGAATAGAGAGTGGTTGTCACTAAAGTTTTGATTACAGAGATCAATAGACCAGCCTATCCTTAAAATAACAAAGATGCAAACGATATGAGTCACCTACATCTGCCCGCGCCTCATCAAATTCCTCCTAACACGCCTCCTCACTCCGCCCACAGCACCCTTTCCCCATTGCAGGTATGGCACCTTCCCCTGCTCCAAGCCCACCGCACCATCACCCACGTCAATACGATGGTCAAGCCATCCCCACACAGGTAGCTCCATTTCGCCCTTCACGACCACTGCGGCCTGCGCAAGGTACATAGCCGGAAGTGGTGTAAGAATATGCATCTGCACCCCAGGGGGTTGATCCGAAGGAGACCGTCCAACAGACATGGACTCTGACGTCGACCGGATCAATGCAATACCCAAACAACTCGACATTGTAGGTGAGGGGGGATTTCGGCCCTGTGTGTACGGAATTCCCACATGTGTCGTTTCGTTGTTTGCTGACCCCAGAGGAGCATTATCCAGAGCCAACTCAGAGTCAAATTGACATGCTACAAGCCCTACCACAGCCGCATTCAGCACCATCCCCACTTCGGCAGGGACAACATCCTCACTGCCGGCACCAGTGAGTACTATGTTGCGGAAGACGTGCGAGTCGACCTCGTAGGGTGGTCGTGCAAATAGCGGAAGGGATGTGTCCCAGGTGAGTGCTATTAGGTTTGGGTTGGATAGGGCAATCGTCGGCGGGGTGTCAGCCTGACTGTGTGGCCTGAAAGGGGAGGGTGGAGGGAATACGGCATAGAAGTATGACAGGGTGGAAAGAGTTCTATGGTCTGTGGCAGTATAGTTCGTAGAAAGCACTGATTGTGGAATAGCGGTAAGTAGGTGGAGCTTCATTTCATGACCGGGGTATGGGTATGGATCACTTATTGTTTTCAGAGGGGGAGGCCATGGTTGGCCCTCAGAAGTTGAACTATCGCTTTCGATCTCGTAAACATGTGTTGGTTGAACCATATCTTTGATCTTTCTGTTCAAGTCCGCGCCAAGTCCCTTCGTCCAACCCATTGTATTGATCACAAGCGGGATGAAGTCATCGACTTTGATATCATCGTCCATAACATCGACATTCTCCTCATTGGGAGGGAATGCCGTTGAAGGGATCTGCACGTCAAGGCGATAGGCCTCGATCGCCGCTTGGATGGCGGCGAGATAATGTGACGGAGAAGACCGCGGAGAAGTGGCACCAAGGTAGTGTGCTGTGACAGGGAGGGTGGGGTGAGTGAACGGGGGTCCTGAGAATGATTATAGTAGCACATAAGCTTGAGGTGAAATGACAAGCTCACCAAATATCGGATTGTGAACGACATTAAGCGCTATCATTCCCCCAGGTGTGAATTCGGACTGTCCGGGATCACATTCCAGAAATGCAACCCGTTGGTATCTTGGGAATGAATAGTCAGATCTTACTGATAAGCAATCAGAGGACGGGGGTGTTTACTGAGCTAGGAGTTTGTTGACCAATGTTCGAGCAAAAGTACTTTTCCCGGATTTTTTTGGCCCTGTAACGAGATACACACCATCGCCGCTGTTGTTATTGTCTGGAGACCCCGTTGGCAAGGAGGAGAGAGCTATCTCCCATGATTGAGGAAGTCTAAACGCTTGAACATCTTTCGTTTGGTGTGTTATCTACACGCCAGTGTTGTAAAAAGCTGAAAATCTTCGGAAATGAGTACGTACTATGTGGACATCTGGGATCTGCAAAGATGACCGCAGGACATCATTTTTTTGCCACCTGGAAGGCTCAAACACGCCATCAAACGTCCGGCACACACGTCCCAGGCCTTCTATACCAGTGTTCAATTCTTGTAGCAATACCAACACCACCTGGGTATCGACTATAGAGTGGAAGTGCCCCGGGACATGAAGTTTTGGGCCATCGATCGTGCCTATCCCTGATAACCCTTCTAGTATGGGCAATGGCGATGAACGCGGCGCGAAAACGCGATGAGTCTGCCGGGACGCAGAGATTTTTGTTCCACAGAGAGAAACGGAACCCTTGAGCACACAGAAAGTGTATGTTCCAAGAAGGCAGAGCTTCTCTCCGGGCTGAAGTGCGAGTAACGTCCCAGGACTACTGGAGGATGAGATGTGCAAATCATCCACTTGGTCAGAGGTGAGGAAAAACACGTTCTGGTCGGGTGTAGACTGGAACGTAGAAAGGATGTCGGGTTTGTCAGTTGGCAGTTGAGATGTAGAAGGGGGATTGTTTATCATAGCGTCTCCCTCTTCCTCCCCGTTTTCTTCCACCCCATCTGCCTCGTCTGCGGAAGAATCATCGAGATCCCAGCTGGGAGACGGCTTACGTCCATTCAAAGGTCCTAGTGTCATGGGAGCCTGATACGATTCCTGGTCTTCAGACATCGCAGAACTCTCCTCATCGTCCGGATCGAGAATAATCAGATCTTCGACTATGTCCCGCTGTGGCTTCTGGAAATATCCTGTTTCCTTCACTCGTTTTTCTTTGTCCTTTTCCTTCTTTTTCCTCTTAGATGTGTTCGGAGTCTTCTGCAGGGAGGGCTTTCGCTTTGAGTTCGAATTTGAGGAATACTGCTGCTGGTGCTGCTGCTCTGAGTTGGAAGATTCGATAATCTCGAGTTTTTCACTCGTCTCCCAACTTGCGGCTTGAGCTGCTCTACGTGCCGCAATGGCGCTGAGCATCATGGTACACCGTAACGCGTTTTATGGTTGCAAAAAGTCTAGAGGTTTGTTCCAAACTCCAGTTGCACGTAGACGCGCAAGTAGCTATGGGGAGATACAAATGCGATACCTTTGGAGTTGAATACCACGTCGAGCTATGGAGAGTCTATTTGCATCCAAGAAATTTGGCAACCACGGTGACGGACGGCACGTGCCAGTGCTCATCTCGAAAATAACGCGAGGTGACGAGTCATCATCTTCGCGTGATTTGGGTTTCCCAAACTCTCTCCCTCTCCATATCACTTCGACATGTTGGCAGATGCAGCTTTAATTCCAAGTAACGCCAATCGTTGCCACACCCCTAACACTAGTTCTCCCAGTCCAGAGTCCGAAGTAACTGGCGCCGGAGATGCAGCTGCCGAGTCCAACACAGTATCTCCATCTACGCCAGACCTTCATGAAGAATTCCATAATCTCTGCCAACCCGTCACCCTTGCTGCGGCCATCAATGATCCTGATAACAACTCGATACTTCTAGACCATGGCTATGACTATACTACCGCGATTTAGTCTCCCCTGGCGTCAACATCTGGCCCTCCATACTGGATTTAGATGCTGGTGGGTAGTATTACCTGGACAAGTAAGTTTCGTACAGACCTCCCGTTGTATAGCTTCTCACCAACAATTTGACGTCTAGACAAGTGCCACTGCCAGATCATATTGCGACTGTCTGCGGCTACCTGAATCATTACATGACCGTGCGCGTAAATTTACCAAGCAACGAACGAATAGACTACTCTAATCGGTTTTATGAATATCTTATGTCAGTGAGTTGGAGGAAGAACCACCAGCGGATCAACTGTTGGGCTACAATTGGTCTGATTTTGTAGTTAGCTTGGTGTCGTAAAGAAAAACCGCTACAGGAAATCATATCCGAGACTGATATCCAGAAATTCAAACCTGGCTTGGATATCAGGCTGGCGAGCCGTTTGAAAGAGATGGAACAGACGGGCTCATTCTACAAATTAATGACTGTCTGTGATCACCTTGATGAAAAGGTGCCATGATGTGCGGCCAGTCTTATATGACATGGATACCGTCGACGACTTCCACGACATGAGGATGCGCTGCAGAAGAGGGATGCTGCAGAGAAACAGCGTGTGGTGGACGAAAATTGTTCGAAGAAGCCAGGCGAAGGCTTGCTGAGAAGCAAAACAATCCGGAGGTGCAGCAGGATGAGGAGCTTTCATGTAAGGAGAAACTGGCACTGGAGGAGAAAGCGCAGGAGGAGGAGAAAGTGCGGGAGGAGAAAGTTCAGGAGGAGAAATCTCGCCTTAAGAGGCTGCGTGATATTGCGGGTGTTGCCTCTCTTGTGGCTGGACTGCTTTCCTGCATTCTAAATTCTCAGGCGCTTCAATGTCATCTTCAGATTCTGGACTCTTCAAGGTCGCCATACCCAGTGCTCTTCTTACCTGACCACGATCGGCGCAGAGATTATGACGAATTTGCAAAAAAAAAAAATCACATTCAACCTGTGCAGCTGGCCCGTTGGGGTAAAACGGTCGTAAGAATAAGGCAGAGGGCACGGGTACGGGAGAGGCCGCTGCTTTGGGAGAGGGGGACCAGAACGATGGTTTGGGAGAGGATGACACGGCTTCCGGGCAGTTAATGCAACACCGCCATGCTGAAGGTCGGCCTTTTGTGATCCGTAGATGGTCGAAATCGCTCGTCAGCCACTACACATCGAAAGAAATTTTAGAGCACCATTGTACCAAGGCCGCTGCGACACAACCTAGTTCTGATATTCAAGTCTCTCTTGTTGCTGTGCAGGGCCAACAATGGAAAGTCTCAGACTGGCCGACAATGGAGAAGACAATCATGTCTATTTACCCACCCTCCCATGCCAGCCGAGCTGAAAAATCTATTGTGGTGCTTGAGGAGATAATCAAACGGAAAACCAAAACGGTCACTGACAAGTCTGAGAAAACCCATCCCGTATTCTTTACTTTCAGAAGCCTTCTTGATTCCGAGGAGGTGCTGCAGTATGTTATGATGCACTGTGAAGCCGTGTTAGCCGCGTTCGCCAAGTATGGCCCAGGAGCACATGCTACTTCCACTTTACCTAGCAAGGTCTCGGAAGAAAATCCTTTGCAACATCTTGCAAAGGTAATGTATATTTTATTCCTTGATTTTCCATTGATATACATATTATCCAGGGTCTGAATCAACGGATGCTGGCGGTGTCTAAGCCTTGTTCTGCTTGCTGGGACTTGATGCAGGTCATGAGAGATGAGGAAGATCAATTCTTAGTGCGTGGCCGCCATCCCATCGTTTATCCTGTAGAACTGCCACCATGGCTTCCCTTGGAAGTATATCAGAAAATGGTGGAGAGGTTCCAGGGATATCTACGTGACCAGCTTGACACTATCGTTCGCCAGACCAGTCATCAAAGTCAAGTTGGGCACCGCCGCTCTGCCTCAGTAGAAAGTGAGTCTGGCCTCAGCACCATCACCGATGCGAGTGACAGGTCAGCCTTGGCTGGTCGAGCCGTGGTGAATACTGAGGATGGTCTTGATTTTCTTTTGAAAACTTAACTGCTCCTCTACTCGTTGGCGCGCTCATCAAACACTCAGGATATATCCTTCAAGTTCAACACACCACCCTCGAGACTCACAAATGCTCAGGTACATATACTATTGATATAGATATAATAGATTGATTTGAACCTATGTAATAAAGACGAGAAACTTGCGAGAAACTGCTCGAGTAGCATTTGGCCCTTTTCAATCATATGCTCGGTCGTAGTTCCCCATTTCAATATATGAATCAGTAACAAACCTGATAGGGACCGATAACCGCAGGCTGAAAAACGGGGATCCGTGTTTGTAATGCTTCGATGGCTCAATTTCAAGAACAATGTAGTCCTAATAATTCAATCCGCTCAGTTTCCACGCTGAAATGGTCTCATGTGTATCGCTGACCTTTACTTCGACATTTCCCGAACTGAAACCGCCAACCGACACATTTTCTGTCCATCTCACTTCGCCTTGCCAGTTAACGTGCCATATAGTGTCATCAGATTCGTGCTGAGCGCAGGCGAGCGGTGGTATCTCATCCAGCTGGCCTTCCCCAAGTATTGAATTGCGGGTGGACATCTCACCCGATATTTTAACAACCACCGTCCGCTGCAGAAAGACTCGAATATGACACACAGAACACTGGCTCTTGTTCTGCCTAGCTGTAAAAAATTGTTGAAGAGACGGTGGTGGACCAGCAATCTGTACATGGAAAGGAATCCTATCCTGCAGACCATATGTCCGTGCCACGGGGGTCAAGAGCTGTGGTATATCAGTGTGGTGTATCAGTATATTTGCATTGACATCAAATGACCATCCACATACGTGGGCATTCATAGGCTCCATTTGTGAAGCAAACTTAGTCTTTATGGCGGAGAAGACTTGATGCCATTCTTCTGGTGATGTTTTGATGGTGGAGAAAAAGCTAGGACTAGAAAAAAGGATGGGACGGTGTGCGCGAGTGCGTGGATAGTACTTGAAGGGGATCTTTACGCTGGTTCAGAGAGCGGTGAGGTAACGTATCGGAACGAGCTGATATATGCACTCACGTATCTCTTTTAGTGAAGAATCCTACCTTATGATGACGAGCTCGCTGAATGTGTATAATGATGGCGTAATGGGACTGAACGTATAACACAGGAGGACCGGGATAATATGCGTAAAATGAGGGTGGAAGTGGAACTTTTGAGCTACCATGATTATATGTCAAAGGTAACATGCAAGAGAAGGCGATGAGACTGGGGCAATGAGTGTTGCGGTCCTTTGGTTTCCATAATGCATAGTGATCATTCAAGAACGGAACACAATTGCCACCTCCTTCCGTGGAAAGTGAGTCCAATTTGCCTTGAATCTGAACAAAAGTTGGATATAGCATCCTCCAGACACATAATATAAGATTACCTTGAGCGCAACGTCCGAGATTAGCTCACGGTCCTCGAGATGGATAGTACCTTGAACAAGTCCGCGCTGGCAATAGGAAGGGATCTTGGCGCTGTCCTCCTGTTCGGAAAGAGCGACTGTCACTTTCCCGCTGGTTTGTGTGAATGTACCTGTTGGCAAGGCGCGGGTTAGACGGGGCGTGTGCTGTAATGTTTGCTCGTCGCAAGTTGGCTCGGAAGAGTATTCTGGTGAAGGTCCGGGAGGCGAGTAAATTGGCAACGATAAGGAATGGGGTGAAGCCATGATACGAAACAAAGGAAGGTGGGATGGTGCCTGTGCAGGACGTTCATTTCCATTTATATCGGTGAAAAAAGTACAGCTTTTTGCGCGGTGTGAACTGATTCAAGTTATCAGTGAGAAAAAGATGAGCTCGCGTGTAATTCAGAAAGATTAGAATAGTAGCGCAGTGAGGAGCTAAAACACTTGAATTGCTTGATGGTTCAGGTCTTGTCTGGTCGTCAAAGGAAATCTAACATTGGAAAGAGGCCAGAAATGATATCACAGATATGTACGGGAGCTTTGTGCTTGTAACCGGAGTGTAAGAGTCATGCGGACAACGTGCTTCGGGCTTCGGAGTAACAGTTGAGGTCGACCACTCTCAGTCACTCTGCACGCACGAATATTAATAACGGTATCCACCACGTCTATCCAAAATGAATGATAGAAGAGAAACCATACCGATGTTAACTAATTATCCTGCAGATCGACACTGTATGAGTATCCACTGCCCAACACGCCCCTGATACGCGCGTCTGAGCTACTTACTGACATTTAATCGACTGATAATCTGCGGAGTTCAGTCACAATGTATTCCGCAAAGGTGAGAGTGGTGGGGGAATTGTTCTCTTCCACTGGAACTGGAGTGAAGTTGCGCGTAATGCTGTGACTCAACTCACTTGAGATAAGCTAATTTCGCATTCTTCCTCGAACTATGAAGTGGTGGCCCAAGTGGCCCGGGAGGAGGATGGATGATGATAATGTATCAGAGGTGGAACATGTTTTTCACTGCGACCGATATCTGACATATCCCTAAGATAATCGAGGCAATTACCATTGGAGGCGTGGCCGCAGTGATACCGTGAAGGAGTATGGAATTGCGAGTGAAAGAAAAGCCTATGATGGTGAGCCTGTAGGATGCANTGAGCCCATCGGTTTCTCCAGAACCGGAACCCAAAACGCTGGCACGTGTACGAAGGGAGCGCATATTCACGTTCACCTATAGGCTACTATAAACCTTCGAGCTTCAAGTTGAAATTGAAGCCTGGCGTTCTAAGTACTGGTCACTTTAGTCATGTGATGACGGCTGTGCACGAACTTTACTTAGGAGAATGCCTGCAAAATGCCTGCCAAAGTACTAGCCTCAGGAGTTACCTTAAGCTTTCCCAAGTAACCATTGTGCTCAGGCTGCCTCTGTACAGTGATCCAGACCACCAAGCTTCTCTACTCCATCGGATCCCTGGGTTCTTGGCGAGGCCGCGATTGCGGGGCTCATTCTGATTGTTTCCAAAATCGCTTGCTAGTCGTTCGATTGTCCTGTCTAGTTAAGATACTTAGGCGGTAACAGTGTTATTGGCTAAGAGCTTCCTCGCTTGCTGGAGGCTTCAAGTTCATTGACTGTCGCTCCTTTAGAATAGCTGATAGTATTTCATGTGGTAACCGACTCCATGTATAGAAGCGGCCCTTAATCATATCAACACCAGTCCAGCTTACATTTAACTTCTGGACTTGAGGACATCAGCACACTCAGATCCTCCGTTTTCATAATCCTGGTGTACATACCACTTTCAAGCTACTAGTAAGCGATCATAGGATCACAACGTCCCATGAAATTAATCTGCGTTACGCCTTGTAGATTCCCTATAAATTTGATAGCGCTTGTGCGATCGCTGGGGTTTGGCAAGACGCTTGAGATGTTGGTTGCCCCTGCAGATTCATCATTCAGGTGTTATGCGATTGTACAGTCGAAAGAGCTCACATTTGTAGTGCTTCCCTTGGCTTGCATCAGCCTTGTTTGGTACCTACTGGGTTTAACTTGCGCCTGTCATTGTTGCAGTAAGGAGCTGCTTACAGGAGAATTGAAGTTGGCCCACGACCATCCTTGAGCAACGAGGTTCAGCGTGCCGGTACCACCCGATGTACATGTTTTAACTGAACTCTGATCAGAAAAGCTGAGTCAGAGTGAGCTGTAGCAGGAAGCATCCAAGACTCACCGTGCCTAGGCAGGTATTGTTCGTTGGATTGTTCATCCAAAGATCTTGAGTCATAATATTGTTGATTGTAGTACTGAACCTGCGTAACACTCAGCGATTGTCACGTAGAATAGACAAAGATTAGACGCTCACGCGGATGTCTGCCTGTTAGTGATGGTTGCAGTAGTTGTGGTCTCCGCCCCTACGTCCACTAAGAATAATTGCGGGTTAAAGCTGAGCGTCGCACTAAACCTTGCTTCAACGGCGATAGAAGACTCCTCTGAATAGTATTCTGTGAGAGATTCGGAGTAGCTTGATGTGCACTCACGTGTAACGGTAAAGGTCGAGTCGCTGGTGAATCCTTGGCTGAAGGTAAGTTTGACAGTAGCCGTGCTGTTTACAATGGTCCCCGACGAGTTTTTCGCGCTGCTGATGCAATTTGGTTTACTAGCTTCGAGATAGCTAAGCTGATAGCGTTATTCAACTGGAAACTTGTCCACATACAATCAAGCGCAACATTCACAATGGAACCATCTGTACAACCCATCAATGTATTGTTAGGGTACTTGAAGAGAAAGTCAACTGAATGGATTTGACAGTGGTGCAAATGACATACCTCGGGTGGGTTTGTCACGAATGTGGCACCACTCCCAAATGTGTCCTGGACGTGTTGGGCAAGTGTCGACCATCCTGGCACTGGAGCAACGTTGTTCAGCCGTGACAAAATTTTCTAGGGAAATACTGACGACTTTCCAGTGCAGCTTCACTCATCTGACTGCAGCTGAAGGGGTTGTAATCCCTGGTGTCAAACCGCCGTTCCCTTCTTGGCTTGGAAGATATGTTGAACCTGCCGTGCAGTGACCCGTCGCTACGGAATGCAACGTATTGTCCGTTTTCTTCATCAATTCCAATGTGTGACACACCCTCTATCCCCTCGGGAAGCCAATCGTCGTACGGTGTCGCTGAAATAAGCTGCAATGTTAAAAGTATAGCCACGAGCTGAACAAAATTGATTAAGCGAAATTGAGTACATCTATCATCGTACTCACTGATAACATGAATAGTCGTGCAAAGTAGTCAGAAGACATAATCCGGAGAGCCAGCTCTGCTTATGCTACACCTGGATGCTACATCCTTTAAAGGATGCCGTTTCCATACTAACCGGATCTGCCTGGCTCTAAATGAGCACTCGAAGCTAGTTCGAAGCTCGTATGGCAGCAACCAAGAATATTGTTAAGCGAGCCGAGACACCTACTCGAATAAGATGAAACGAATGATGGGAGGAGAATTTGAAATCGGCGTATAATGGGGTTATTGCAATTGCCAATACCTCAGGTAGTGGTGGACATCGTGGAGTCATATAAGCGCATTAGAGCCACAACTTGAATAGACTTTGAATGTGTGATTGTTACTATCAACGAGTCTCATTCCATCCACATAAAATCTCAGTTATCCGAAGTTTGAAAATATGACATGTAACATACCCATTTAACGTTGTAGCTCACTTTCTGATTATGAAGGCTAAAACGTTCTGGGAATATAATTCAAATAGATAGGATTATAGCTGGGTCATTTAAATAAATACCTTTTGTCAACTAATTCGTGGAAGTTATAAAGTGAGTGAGATACAGTACCCGATCGATCAAAACGATTTAACCCTCAGGCTTTTGAATATATAACTCACAGCTAAAGTAGTGGGAATATAACAGCGTTCTCAGGAATAATAGATGTCAAATCCAAGCAAGCAGCGACGAACATCCAGAAGAAACAATTGAAGGATCCCACTTAATCTATCGCTTAACCTATGGTCTACAATAATAAGTCATCGCCAGCTGATGCAGTCGAATTATCACTAGCAAAAGAGCCAAAAGCCCCTACACCTGCGCCAGCGCCTCCAGCAGGCTTCTGCCCCCCCCACAACCCCGACATAGCCTTCTCCCGTTCCAGATCCTTTATTGATTTCCCTGCACTAGTGTTGGTCGATGCTCCAGCAGGTTTCGTAGACGCCGGCCCGAGAGACATCGACCACAGATCATCAAAGTTAGCACTCGACCCGGTAGCTGGTTTTGTCTGTACGCTGGGTGTGGTGTTGACACGGTTCATTGTAGAGGGGGTAGGTTTCATGGGGGCTGCCCCACCGAAAAGATTTGGTGTTTGGGATGACAACGACGACGAAGAGCGGTGCATGCCTCCCATTCCTACACCCCCGGCTTGGTTTATGCCAAGTGCTGCAGGCTGAATTTGGCCAAATAAGGATGTAGCTTGATTAGCAGGGGGCCGAGCGGGTGCGGAGTTGAGCATCTCCATCAACGTTGGTTTGGTACCAGCAGCAGTTGGTGCTATGTTACCTGTCGTCATGACACTCGTCTGTACGGGGGCAACTTGAAAGTCTGCAAAATCGTCGTCTAAAAATATGTCATGAGCGACTCGAGACGAAGACAACATAGCAACACGGACCGTCGATCCCGACCGCATTATTAGAGACCGACGGCAGATCCTTGTTCGTCGACAGTCCCCCCTTGTTCGTCGTAACTGCGACGTCATCGTCCAATCCGCCCAACAGGTCCTCCACAGGTGCAGGCGGCGGTGGCGGTGCACTCGCCTTTTTCGTAGATGTCCCCACAGGGTTGTGTGTCCTTGGTTGGGCAGTTGTTGGTGAAGAGACCTCATCATCCCCAGCATTGTATTCTTCGAACCCTCGTCTATCATCACGGAATGAGGAGCTGGCCGGGCCTGCACTACTTCCAGCACCGTAGGATCCAGAATCTGATACATATATAAGAACGATGCTCGCCAGCAGAATAAAGATGTCGTTACCGTAACTTCCGTTGTTGTAGCTGTCACTACCAAACCCACCATATCGACTTCCACCACTGCTAAATGACAGTCCAAATCCGTCATTGCCTGTCCCCGTAAATTTATGCTTGTTCGCCTTGGCCTTCCGCCGTTCTGTCCTGATCTTCTCGACGTCCGAAAGCAGCTCCACCAGTTCTCGAGAACGATTCCGGACTAACGTTGCCCAGTCAGAATAACGAAAGAAGCGGAAATGATAATTATGCAACCGTTGATTCCCTCATCCTTGCCCTTGTCGTCAATGTAATGAAAATTTCTAAGCATTTTCAGGGTTGATATGTGTGAGCGCGAGTCATCCACTACGCGTTCTGAGCCATGTTTAATCAAATATTCAAGGAGTTGAAGTGCCTGCAGCAGCGTGAGATTACGAATAATGACTAAAGAACATAGTTATAGCGAACCTTGTAAATTTGCCTCCATTGCCTTGCTTCTTTTTCCATGAATCGTGCATAGATACATGGCATAATTTCATTGAAGTGTTGGCTAATAACCTATTAGTGGCGGTACCTTGCATTTGATGGGCAAGTCGATCCTCACAAGCTGAATGTCCTAGAAGGCCAGGAATATATTAAACATACTTTTGAACACTATCATATTCGTGACTGGAACGTACCCCTGAGCTATCTCCTGCATGAGTGTAGAACTCGCACCCCTTATTATAACAATGTTAGTTAGTACGAGTTTTGTCTTCAACACGAACAACGGGATTTACCAGGGCTCGTCATTCGTAGCCTCCCGAACCTTCGCTTCCATTTCACTGACATTGAGGACAACATTTTTAGCCTGGGTTGGCGTCGCAGATATGACGATCAGGCCAATCACTTGCGATGAACGTAGTAGGTTGTAATTTTACCTGGTTGTACATACTCTTGATATCGTACATAGTGATCTGGGAAAGAGTGCTCCCGAGAGCTTCGAGTCTGTCCATTTTTGCGGCGACACTGGCAGTGACCGAAGTTGTTAAAGATGCGGTGGAGTTTGACTCGGAACTCTGCTGGCACTGGCAAACTTCGGGAAGAGTTTCAACGGCGCAGCCAAACAGGCCCAAACTTTGGATGATGGTTTCAGAATGCAAGTGCACTATAGAATCTACGTATGATCGTATATTGAAAGCGGACTATACTTAAATCCTCGGGTTCAAAGTTACCAGCTAGAATTTCGCTTGCCCTGGAGAAAATGTATGTGGTCGCTGCAATATAGTAACATGCAGTGGGTATATGCGTCGAGACACGTACTTTGTACTAAGTACGCGTCGAGGAGCATGACACGTGATGGACGCGACTATAGACATGGATTTTACATTTCAGTGTTAAAATCTTTCACTGCAACGTACGTATCCTCCATTTGAATTGGTTGTACGTGGTAAATGATTGCTGAAGCTCGATACATGGCAGCTTGACCACGAATGTCGGCCCTTATTGCGCGACTGAAGAAGAGATCGACGTATTCACCATCAGCTGGCCAGCACTCACAAAGCCATGCAGCCTCTGCGACACCCATCAGACGTCTGATGCCAGGGGCATGGTCAGAAATGTCGCCACTCGAGCGTAAAATCCACCCAAACCTCGAGTCTCTGGTTACCCAGGATGCTATGCCCATATTCGATATTGGTCCCAGTGCAACTCCAAAAGATAGCACGGCTTTGAGTTTTGTTCCGTTACTTCCGAGCACTCGTAAACCCTCCACAACCCAATATCTGAAAGATCTAGGTGATAATGACAGTGATGTAGGACAGCCGTCACGCGGTCAGGCTGATAAGACCATACAACGATCTGACGAAAATCCACATCAACAACTTCAGCCATATACCCCTATTGCACGCTCCACGAGCCTTCCTGAGGCTGCTGCACCATCCGTTGACGCGGCTTGTGCTAATATCTCTGGAGACACCTTCGGGGGAGAACCAAAACTTACCTATTCACATGCTGAAGACCCCAATCATGTCCTCTCTGATACGCGTCCCATAACACCAGCCACGCCAGACGCAGATTCGCAGGTTGACAGTGACACACGAGCTCGAGATAACAGCTCTTCCGGATCCTATTCCAATTCGCCTCACAAACTTGAAAGTATAACACCATCCCCGCATACATTCGGGATCCCGACTCCTCCGTCATCTGGATTCACCTTCGGAACACGTCGGCGGCGGACCCATGTATCCAGCGAAACACCACCTCCCCTGCCGCCCCTCGACCACCCTGCATTCCAGTCTTCCTCAGTTTCCAGTAATATCAATGATTCACGAGTGATACGTATTTTCACCGTTCCAGGTCTACGACTGGAGAAAGATGACGAACAGACAAAACATCCGCGCCACGCGTCATCTCTTCCCTCGATGTCTCACAGAGCTCAGTCAAGCAATAGGAGTCCAAACCACGGTAGAGAACGAGCAAGAACGCAGTCAAGGGTCAAAAAACAAGAAACATCTCCAGTCATCCGTCCAATGCAAAGCACTCCTCGTCGAAAATTTCGGCATTCAAGAACACAGAGCAAAGAAAGCAACAATAGTGGTAGGCGAGCTAGTGCAGAATTTAGTGCAGCGCGAGCAGTTATCATTGGGGATGGTAAAAATAATACAGAGAGCTGGGAGGCGCAGGTTTCGAGAGAAATGGTTCAAATGTCGTTCGGTGAGAAACTACGGCCGCGATCTCCGAAGGATGCCGGAGTGGCTGAATTAGGCAAGGCACGAGGAAACAACGTGAGCATAATCGTCTTTGTCTTTTGCTCACTTCACCTATTCCCTACATATACCATTCATTTCACACTCTTTCATTTTACATTCTTGCGATTCGAAAACAGTCGTCTAGACCTACAGCGCTTGGCTCGCCATTTTTTTTTCAGTGTGAGTTTTTTTCCGTTACCTGTAGCTCAATGGCTAGCTGACATACGGTTAATAGATACGTCTATTTCTTCAGGTACAGCACCCGACGATAACACTACAGGATCAGATCTCGTGCACGCTGGGAGTGAGGAAGAGCACAACATTACTACGATGTCTAAAGATGCCTCTGTCAGCCGCTTCTCAGAAACCGCCGCAAGACGGGGTCAGTCAAAATCCCCTGAACGTATCCGCTCGCCTTCACCCCCACCCCCCAAAATCACCGCAATATCTCATTCTGCTGCACCTTCTTCGTCTCATTTGATGCCCCCGTCGCTCTCTTTAACGGCCCCTACTCCTGACACTTCACCTGTCACTCCGATCAAGCGCACTGGTCACCGGAAAGCAGCAACTGAACCCCCACCATCGGTATTGCAATCTAGCACGCCGCCGATCGTTAGATCTGCAAGCCCAAGTTCTCCTCACAAAGGGAAGAGGAAGGCGGACGAGGCTGACGTCGAAGGCGGCAATACGCCGCCCAAAGATCAGCCACGGGCGACGTTCGCTCTTGGTCCTAGACGTACGTAAACCTGACTACCGTTGCCACTTCCATTTTTCATCTTACTTTGTTAGCACATCGTGCTTCTGGGAATTCTGCCTCTTCGCGCGCTACCAACTCCGGCTCATCGCGCGCTCCATCGTCGTATCATCGAAAACGTGCCAAATTATCGACGACGCCCGAATCCCGTCCCGGTTCTCGAGCTTCTGTGGATGCTCAAAATGTTCAAAATGCTCAAAATGCAGCTACTACGGGCTCATGGTCAAGCAAAGCGAGTAGCCGTCATATAGCCCAGCCACCCCGACCTACCTACCAACAACCTCACCAAGCACCTTCCCGCCGGAGTTTCTCTCAGTCGTCTATCCCTGGGTCCATCCCCATGTCTGCTTTGATTTCCCCTCATGCGCCATCCATCCAGGGATCGTCGGTGTTCCACATGCGAGATCCTAGGAAACCTCCCCCTGTACAGACGACCCCTTGGTCCTTATCCCTTCCTTCTAGCGGAGATGGAAGCTGGCTTGAACGTGGAGGTAGCCCTCTTCATGCATGGTTGTTTTTTGTTGGGTTCTTGATTTTTCCTCTGTGGTGGATTGCTGCTTTTGTGGGCATTCCTAGAACGCGAAGACTTGGGAGTACAGAGGTTGAGAAAGGTGTGGTACTGGACGATCCTCAAGTTGAATCTGGTGAGTAGTTTGGTGTGTAGGGTCGGTGCCTTTCTTACTGATTGTGTCCTGGACTTCAGACGCAAAATCATGGCGTAAACGTTGTCGAATCATGGCGGTCGTCTCGCTTTTCACCTATATCCCTTTTATCATCCTTGTCGCAATTTTTGTAAAGTGAAACCCTCAAGCGCACTTAGACCTCGTATTTCCTGTTTCCTTGCACCACTGCATATCTCCGCAATTCACACTCCCGATCCTTGCTTTTCAAGCTTTGCATACGTCTGCATCCCCAATACCATACCTCCGAGCACGTATACCACAGAATACAAGTATTCACTATTTATTCGGCCTCACTAATAGTGAACCCTATACAGAACACTCGTTACAAGCCACTCTTTTTTTCTGTAAGTATGACATATTCCTTAGAAATTGTTGTTCCATGTTTTCTTGTACGATGTAGCATGTTCCAATGCATGCCATGGTTGAATTGAGTAGTTCCTGTTATCTGCAATAACATAGATCGATACGTAGAAGTAGGGGAAAATGACAGGCGACTATGTCTTGCTGCGTGCAGCTATCCGCCTAGCTTTGCCCGGTCGGTTGTCGGCTGCACCTCTCGAACCGCCTCGACCGCCTCTCGAACCGCCTCGACCGCCTCTCGAGCCGCCGCGGCCACCTCTCGAGCTGCCCCGTCCACCCCGTTTTCCACCCCTTGATTCAGCGCCAAAGTTGTCCGTTGACTCTTTTGTGTTTTGTTTTGACCGCCGTCCTGCTCCCCCAAAGCCATACTTCTGATTTCGTGTCTCACGAGAGATGCCCCGTCCTCGTCCTCCTACCCCTCTTCCCCGCTTTGCAGGCCGGTCCGAAATTGCATCTTCAACTGCAATGTCGAAGGCATCGTCATCTCCTTGTATATTGTCCAAGACATCTTTTCGTTCTGGGTTACAGTGAAATGATATTAGAATAGAGCATGTTCAGAAAACCCAGACATACTTCGTTTGAGAGATTTCAGCCTCTCCTCCATGTCTTTCTTTGACTTTTCCCTCTCCTTGAGCTTCTCCACCTGCACCTGCTTACCGAACTTTTTTCCTTCTCTCTCTTTCCGTTTTAGTTCACTTTTTTGGATGGTGGCATTTTCGTCCAACAGACGCTGTCGTATCCTTTCCATGTGGGAATCGGACTTGACCATCTCAGCGAAGTAGTCTGTTGGGCGTGTGAATGGAAATTTCAATTTTGCCGCAAGGGCGCGGGCTTCGTTCGCGCCATGTAGAGCTTGCTTGTAGCTGGGCAGCAAGAATCAGTAATGGGTGAGTGAATACTAGGTATGCTGCGCACAAAGAGAGCTCGCGATTTAGGTCATCGTGAACATCTACCACCGTTTTTTGAGGGTATGACAGGACTAAGGTTTCTGTCCAGGATAAGGAAGGATCGAGCTGGATGGTCTCGCGAATTCGCTGTAGAGCAACCTAAATTTGAGAATTTGAGAATTTGACTCGTGTTGCGATATAAGAAAAAACGCACCTCATTGTCGATTTCGATTTTTTGCCGAGGTACTGTGTCCTCATCCACAGATTCCACGTCATCTAATGCAATGTCCTCTTGTTCGTCACCTTGGTCAGCTGCCTTGTCCGCAGTTTCCAATTCCCCGTTCTCCTCGTCTTCATCGCTTTCCTCTTGATTGTCATCACTGCCCCCTTGGCTATCGTCCACTTCTTCGTCTATGGACTCGGCATCTGATACACCTTCATCGCTGGCCTCATCATCACCTTCATCGTCACCCTCGCCTTCCTCATCTGTCGCCCAGTCGCCCTCATCACCTAGTGCAAGGTCAAGCTGAGCCTTGTCAAAGTCATCCAGCCCGTCGTCCCCCAACGCTTTCATCAACCTTGCCATACCTTCTTCGTCAATGCCTTCGTCGTCACTGTCAGAGTCTTCATACTCTGACAACACAAGGGGCTTGCTCGGCTTGATAGATTTTTTTGAGGCTCTGGCTGATTCGCTTGTGCTTTTTTTAGGGTTAACAGCCTTGAGTACAGCAGGCATCGTTTCGGAGATGCCAGAACCAGGTTCAAAAGTTAAACTTTGCGAAAGGAAATTCTCATCAAATTAGAATAAACAAGAACAAAGCCTAGAATTACGGGCCGCCCACCGGTCGACGACTATCCTTGTGTTTCGGACGCTGTGTATGGCTGCTTGCTGTCTTGCGGCATGGGCTGCTGTGTAATTTTTCGATGGCATGGCATATTTACCGCACTTGGTTTTCTGGCAATCTCACAGCTGTTGTATACCAATATGATGTAATCTGTTCAGGATATCCTCTTGGATACTATATGACATTATCGATCAGCAGGAGGAGCATATGATGGCTGTCGATATAGGTTTTTCGGTAATCGTCGGGAGTCGGGTTGTTTAAGGAAATGATTACCTAATCAGCGACTGCAAACAAATGGATACACAAAGAGGAGGAAGCGATTCTCTCATTGACTCTCTGGATTTTTCTGAATTACATCAAGCAATCTGCGTACAACGTAAGTTCAGATTTCTTTCATTCTACTTCAAATTGTGTATAATGCTGCTCGTATTTCTTTTAGCCTTTTTGCTCGATTTTTAAAAGCAATGAATCGTCCAGGTTAGTATGATGAAATGCTCGACCGTTGTTTGCTCATCTGTTCGCTCGATTTACATCGTAATTTTTTGTTCTAGGTCAACCACAGCAGCGACCAACTACACTTGCTCCAAATCCGGCTCTTGCCAGCCAATTTCGACCGTCATATCCAACCTACGGAATGCCACCAAGGAACGTCAATTCCATACAAGGCGTCGGTTATGGCCCTGGGCTTCAAACTACCAACCATAGACCGCCTGCGCAACAGTCTGGCGTGCAAAACATGGTTTCTCAGTCAACGCCTACCTTCGTTCAGCAGAGGACGCAGAGTGCATTTGGTTTTAATGGTGGACTTGGGCAATCGGCGGCTTCGTTACAGCAGCAGCAGCAGCAACAACAGCAGCAGTCCTCATCACATCAGCAGCAAGCAAACGGCGCCTCTACGTCACTGCCTCCACATCTGACACAAACGCCCAACCTCGGAACAGGAACCGCACCATCAGTGTCTTCAGCGAGCGACGTGGGTTTGGACCCAAATGATTTTCCAGCCCTTGGATCTACGCCTGCAAACAACAGCTCAACTAACAGTAATGGAGCTTCTGTTAGCGGTTCTACTACGACGAGTTATGCAAGTCAGGCAGGGACAGGAGTGTCGTTAGGAGCAGCAGTGGGAACAATTGGTGGGGGTGCAGTGGGGAGTACAAACTCATCGAGGGACTTTACACCAGACGACTTTCCAGCGCTTGGAGGACTTTCGCATTCCCAAAACCAGCAGAGTCAAAACTCGAGCCAAGACAACCAATCGCATCCTCCAGGACTGAATGGCTTCGCGGATCCTTCACAGCAGCATCGACAGAATTTGCTGGGAAGTATGCCGCCCGGGACACCAGGAATGCTACACTTGGGTCAGTCGAGAAATATACACCCGGGATTCCAACAGGGACAGACAGAAGCGGAGAAGCAACAACAGCGGGTACGTTTTGCGTCATTTCTTGTGCCCGATCTTGTGTCCAGTGCTATTCTCGCGCGCGCGAACTCGTTCCGTCATATATAGACGTTTATACATCAAATTACTGACATAAGACCCAATGTAGAACAACTATGCGCTCAAATTGAATCAGGCATCTCATGCTGCATGGAATTCTCCGAATGATAACCCAGGTTCGCAATTGCAAGGAGGTAGTGCTGTGGGACTAGGGCTAGGAGCATTCTCAAGCCCTTCACAAGCGTCATCAGCCCAACCACAGCAAAATGGTACACATCCCAGTCAAACGGCGCCAACAACACACTTGAACGCACCTCCAGGCGTACCGCCGCCATCAGGGCCTTACTCGCAGCAGCAACCGGGGGCAGGGGCAAATGCGAATAGTTCCGTACCACCTCAGTACCCACCAAACGGTGCATCGACGGAGCCGAATTCTAATCCTCTAGCAAATACCAATCCGAACAACCCTTCCTCACATCAAAATCCCCCTTCACTTCAGTCGACGTCATTACCTCATCTGCAACACCCACAGACTCCTGCGCAACAGGTGCTCGTGAGTGCAGCAGATAGATGGGGACTATTGGGGCTGCTTGCAATGCTTAAGAATGCTGGCACGGATCTAGATCAGGGACTGAGCGGCATTGGGACGGATTTGGGAACGATGGGTCTGGACATGGCTTTCGCGGGGTCAGTTCAGATTATTTTTTTCATCCATCTCCGATCTTCACAGCCAAAGTTGGTACAGAAACCTGTATTCGACATTTATCACACCATGGGCAGACCAATCGGCTGCAAGGACTGTTGAACCGGACTTTCACTTACCGACATGCTACATCAATGTGCAGGCACCTCCTCCTGGTCCGGCGAAAGCATCGGCGTTCAGTGATGAGACGCTGTTCTTCATGTTTTATTCAAGTCCGAGGGATGCGTTACAGGAAGTCGCTGCGCAGGAACTGTGCGTGTTTCTGTTTTTGTGCATTCATTTCCCTTTCCCAGTTCCTTCCGTGATAATGAACAACATATTCATCTCGTTTCATATTTTACTTGACAGGTGGAACCGTAATTGGCGGTATCACAAGGACCTTCGGCAATGGATCACGAAAGAAACGGGCACAACGCCGTCGCAGAAAGTGTCAGGTGGCGAACAGGGACAATACACGTTCTGGGATCCCGAAAACTGGGCGAAGGAGCGAAGGGATATGACTGTAATGTACGCCGATCTGGAGGAGAAGAATGTGCCGGCGTTTGTGCATGGCCCAGGTCTAGTACCAACGCACTCGGCAGGCCAAGTAGGACAACAACAGTCATCCCAGGTGGGCAGTGGGCAGCACCAAGGACAGGTGCAGCAACCGACACAAAGAGGGTCATTCCAAATGAGCATGGCAGGACTGTGAATCCCTTAGCCACGATCTTGACTGGCATATCTTACAATCACAGACGTCTCGTCTATTCGTTTCTTTTTTTTTCGTTCTCGTTATCTGTTGGGCGTTGCTCCGATATTTGTACGTCTACTTCATTCCCTACGCTCACTCATCGTCTGTTATCCCGCGATCAAGCATTTTTCGTGCGCCCCAGTATATCCCGTCGTAGTATCTGAGTTCTTTCCAATGACGATCATCAACGTCAACACGTTGCGCGCTAGAAGCTTGAGTCGGAGCCTGGACCCTGAGGTGTTCCGAGTACAGTCATAAGAGTTTTAATAAAAGACGAGCAGGCTCCCGATCCCAACCCGTGAAAAATGCGCGTAGGACTTGCATGGCAGCACACTTCAATTATTGCAACTCAATTACTCCGCGCGTAATGATGTTCGGGTGATGATCGCTCTGTGTTTTTGTCTATCACTCGCGTCTGCTTCTTACCGGCTGCTGCTTCAGTGCCATGCGCGCTACCTCTATATAACTCCCTGGTCTCTTGCGTCCCCTTCTCTAACTTACAATTAGAACCTGCAGGCTTGTACCTATCTCGCACGTACTAGTAATATTAGTATGTCCGCCATCGTGGATCTCCCATCTCTCGCCCGTGCTGCACACGCAGGTCACTGCAACCGATGTCTGGCAGGTATTACGCATTTCACAATATCGTTAATCCCTCCTCAAAGTGCATCCAGGTCTTCCTAACTCTCAAGCCGATGTTGACGCGTCTAGGTTTGCAGTGGTTTCGTGCCTCATCTCGTCGACCCCGTCTTACCGCTATTGTATTTTTAGATTGGCCGTCGCATTCTACTGCATAGGCTCTCTGGATCTTCTTGGGCTGCTGGAAGAGAAGACCACCCCGACCGATCGTGAATCGTGGAGGGAGTGGATATGGGAACAGCATACCAGTCCGTTCCCTACATCATTGATGGCATCCCCTCGAGCTTGGTGCTAATACTTTATTGGATCAGGGGGACGATATGGTTCAGGTTTTAGGCCAAGTCCTTACATGACTTCTGAGAGTCCTCATGTAGATCACCTCCCTTCTCATGCGACACCATTTTGACCACATGTCATTCAGGAGAACTATTCAAATTATGATACCCCACATATCATCATGACTTACACCGCTCTGCTCTCTCTTTCTATCTTGCGAGACAATTTCTCGCGACTGGACCGTCCTGGTCTTGTCAGTTTCATCCGTGCGTGTCAGAGAGACGACGGAAGGTATGGAGCCTCCACACTGCCTACCGCCTAATTTTTGATTTTCTCCTACACGTATTAGCTTCTCTACTGTTCCAGGCAGTAACGAATCCGATCTTCGCACTCTCTACTGTGCATTCGCCATAAGCTACATGCTTAATGATTGGTCTGGGGTAGATATACCTCGCGCGATTACCTTTATCTCCTCCTGCAGGGTAACGTATATTTTTTTCCCACATGAAAGGTTGACATATTTTCTCCAGACGTATGAAGGGGGATATGGGCAGGCACCGTTTTGTGAAGCACAAGGTTCGTTCTTGCGTTGTATTTGGTGAGCGCTGTGGATATATTTTCAAGACAGGTGGCACGACGTACACAGCTCTCGCTTCTTTACATCTTGCGTCGCGTTACTCCCAGTTGTCGCCCCTTACAACTCAAGAACGTCAAGCGACTATACACTGGCTCATGCAGAATCAAGACAAATCTGGCGGTTTCTGCGGCCGGACAAACAAGGAGCCAGATGCTTGTTATTGTTTTTGGTGCGGTGCGTCGCTCCAGGTTTGTGATATAAAAAATTACGTTTCCTCGATTTTGACGATTATTAAATTTAAATAATTAAGATCCTCGGCGCGCAGCATTTCGTCAATGCAGCGGGGTTAGCATCATTTCTGGCAAAGTGCCAGTTCAAGTACGGAGGTATCGCCAAAGCTCCGGGCGAGCATCCAGGTATTATGTTTGCAATGAACAGGCGTCTCACAGGTTCTCTGACCTTTCGTGCCAACTTGCAGATCCGTATCACACCTATCTCTCCTTGGCAGCATTATCGATGTATCCGCCGGGTCTGAACTCTTCGAATCCGCATGCTGCATCCTGGAAGTTAGAGCCATTGGACCCGTTATTAAATTCGAAACAGGCGACTGCTGAGTGGGCGATGAACTATATCCCCGTGCGCAGGGCCTAGATTTCTTGGGGGCCAGATGCTCTTATCTTCGATATATATTCGTTTCTCCCGAGACAGTGAAGACCCAAGTTGTGATCATTTCATTTAATTGAACATGTCTGTTGATTTCACTCACGTCTTGTGTGCAATGCGGCGACCTCGAGGCCCGATGGCGGGGGGGAATCGAAGTCCAATTACGTCCTTGTTGCCATTTTTGCCTCGAAACTCAGGAGTATCTCAGGAATTGGTGACCGCCGGTGTTGAGGTGATGGATCATGAACATGAATGCAGTAAGCTTGAAAAAGGTCTGATTAAAAAAATAAAGCCCACACTGTCAACTCACCTTGCCCTCTATTTCACAAAAAAAATCTAGATAGTGGGTGCTGTTTCACTAAAATGCCCGTCGAATGACTCGGATCGTGGCTGAGTGGTCACCTCGAACGACTCGCGCATATTTCTATATTAGAGAAGTTAGGCAGAAACCTCATGTAGAGGTTTCAGGCTCATTTGAGTCGACATCGAAATGTGTGCGTCTAGGACTGATTCTGGACGAGGACAGACGCACATTTCATTTAACAAGCTATAATCTACAGAGTCAAAGGTAGGAGACGAGGAATTCTTGACTTTGAAGGTAATCGGATGCAGATCCATTGTTCTGAGTCTTGTTGCTTACATTTCATCATTCTCTTACGTTATCTGTGTATTTTCCACGTCCTTTTGGAACATCTCCGCGGTGGTCATGAGCCTATCTTTCAACCTAGATTAACCAGTTAGCACTGTCATCTGCTATCACAAGCGGTGGAAAGAGCGGGCCTGGGCCTGTTTCTCGCGCTAAATAAGATCTTTAAAGTATACAACGCGCTGGAAGATGGGTTCTAAAATAGACTTGCCGCGAACTTTGTGGTGACTTATATTTAGAGCAAATTTTCTTTGGTCAAAGGAATGGCTAACGGTCAGCAAAAATTGCATCAAGTTCCCGAAAGTTGCGTAGAGGTACGACGTCCTGAGCGCCCGTATGATTAAATACTGGCTGCGTTTCACGACTGCACCATAGTAAACGAGAAGCCTCAAACAAACCGTGCGAAGTACTTACCAAGTACTTACCTGTAAAAGTTACCTGTCAGTGAGTGAACTTCTTCAGCAAAGGGCGCGTATTTCTCGAGATGAATTGCTAACGTTAAACGACACTATTCCTGATGTTCCAATGAATGACTGTTATTAATAGGATTGAACGTTAACTTGAAGGATAGACACGGCGATATGCTGGCCGCCAGCGCATGCTGTCAGTGTTTGATCATGATGGAGTTTCAACATTGTAAGCTGTGATGGAATCTGTCACACTCATGGTGACACGAAGCAAAAAGTTACCTGAGAATCAAGCTCTCAGTGAAGCTCACACCCTTGGGCAGGCATTCAGCAGAACAAATGTGCGGACCTTCTAGTTCCGATTCCTAGTTACTTCGATTGACTGTTTATTACTTCTAGGTCTTCACCCACCATTCTAAAGAACGCCCGGTTAACCTTTCTGCGTCATCGACTACAGTTCATACTTGCATTCATTATTTCTTCCATCTTTCTGCTCGTCGTTCTAAACCCTGGTAATGTATACGACCGGTTGCGCGCTAAAGCCAAATTTCCGGAGATGTATGGTGGTAAGACGACTGTACCTACGACTACGAGTCTGATGCCGCCTCCACCCAAGTACGAGAGGTTACGCCAATGGGAAGCTAATCTTCCTCAACAAAATCTCGACCTCCCGTTTCCTGAAGGACGAACAGGCCGTTATGTTAGGTTCTCCAATCAGATTGCTATGCTAGGATGGAATAATGTGTTAAACGAAGTGTGAGTCACGGCGTCAATTCCGACATTCGACTCAAATTGAGCCCATTCCGCTGTCAGACTAATGAACGCACACCTTGCTTATTCGTCCAACCGATCTTACGTATACCAGGATTATATATGGAAACGAGAATACGTCCCCTTCCCGAAGAGCGAATGGCTGGAAGACCCACCTCATACACCACTGGGCGCCCTCATTGCTGGTAGCGTGGTAGGGGGCCCTTTCGGTGAGGGTGATAATGTACCTCGTTCTATCACCTTAAAATGGTTCGATGTGGTATGCCCGCATAGCGAGCGTCGGATTATTAGGACCGGAGATGTCAAACCTGATCTCGCATGGAAATCCGGCCTCGAAATTTTCGACGCATGGGTAAAACTCTTGAGTGAGGCTCCTGAGCGTTGTGTGGAGGTACAGGCATCTGGAGAAGACAAGTTCCCGCAGACATTCGACCTGTGGCTCTGGGGAAGTGACCGCGTGCTATCACTTTGGGATAGCTTCTCCAAATCACCAACATCACAGCTGCTCCGTACGTCACCTATCGTTGGTGCTGCAGTCAAGCGCAACGAGTATTTATTCATACCGCGTGGCCCTCGCTCTCCCCATCCTGTTTCGCCAAATCCCTACGATCGTATGGTTGCCATGCATATTCGTCGTGGCGACTTTGAAGGCGCTTGCGAACATCTTGCGTACTGGAACTCGACATTTTACAGCTGGAATCTCCTTCCATCCCTCCCTGATAAGCTGGAATTCCCTGAGCACATTGTGTGGAACACGACAGAGTACAAGGAAGCTCACCGTGAACGTTGCTTGCCCGAGCCTGACCGGATCATCCGAAAAGCACGCATTGCACGAGACGAATACGTGCTAGCATCGCCTGGCAAGCGGCGGACATTGGATATCATGTACTTGCTAACGAACGCAAAGGGGGAATGGTTGGAGACAATGAAGGACGCACTGCGAAATGATGGGTGGCATACCATCGTTACAAGTAATGATCTGGAGCTGGATAGCGAGGGGATAGATACGGCCATGGCTATTGATATGGATATTGCACGGCAAGCAGCCGTTTTCATTGGCAATGGGGTGAGAGTCAATGTCTCCTGTTTATATGTCTGACTAACTTTTGTTCCACAGTGGTCTTCCTTTACAAGTAATATTGTTCATCGACGATTAGTTGACGGCAAAGAGTGGATTAGTACTCGGTTTTGGTAATTTATATGAGCGAATATACCACTGTTGTAAACACAGAACATATTGGAATTTCACGTGATGCTATATTTTGAGACTCGTAACCTGGCAGTCGTACAATAACCACTGCCTTGGATCGTTCGAGAGTTATCATATTAGGATCAGACGTGTCCCTTGTGGTCGGTGCTACGCGCATGTTTTCACTACGACTTCTCCTAGCTGCCCTTACGGCTCTCATGTCTGCTTCTCCAGCGCTATCTGCCGGCGCAACTTGCAAGAATGACCCTCTCAGAGCTATTGCTATCCAGGTTCCCCCTCAACCGGATCCGCCAATATGTTGTCTGAGGCCATTGCAGCCACTGGAACCAGTCGATGACAATGCGTTACCGTCGTTTGAGGAGTGGAAGGTGAAGCAGTCGGCGGGGCAGGGTCAGCCGAAAATGAAGGATCATGACACCTTCAATCGTTCTGCACAAGCTTCTCCTACTGAAGGTTCTGGAAACGATATTAATGGAAGTGAAGTGGTCACTGTCGTCGTATCTGATACTGCGGTTCCTGGGAGCTCGTTAGAAGTCGGCGATACGATCAAGTTCAATCCGAGTGTAACAGTATCCGCACACTTCAGGGTGCCATTGACCGACCGGTTTAATTACGCCAATCTGGACTGTTCTGCGCGCGTTCACCTTTCTCATCGTTCTGCCAAGTCCTCTTCCTCCATATTATCATCGAAGCGCGATCGGTATATGCTCAGTCCTTGTAACCCACCCAACAAAGAGCAGCAATTCGTCGTGGTGGAGTTGTGTGAAGATATACGGATTGATACGGTGCAGCTTGCGAACTTCGAGTTCTTCAGCGGGGTGTTCAAAGATTTCAGAGTCAGCGTGGCGAAGACGTATACCACAGACGAAGAGGGGTGGACTACAGCAGGAACATACAGAGCCAAGAATATTCGGGGAGTACAGGTATGTGGCTTGAATGGCCTCAGCCCTTAGTCCTCCAGGGATTGACTTCTGAGATAGTCATTTCACCCGCCTACATCTCTTCGCGACTTTTACCGCTATATCCGTATCGACTTTCTATCTCATTACGGGAACGAGTTCTATTGCCCTGTATCCCTTCTCCGAGTGTATGGCCTCACGCATCTCGAAGAATGGAAATGGGAAACTTGGGAGGCAGAGAGCAAGGCCAAACTCGACGAGTCAGCCAAGGCAGATGCCCAGAGCCTTGCGACGCCTGCGAGAATCGATGCTGACCTGATGGCTGAACCCAAGCCTTCAT
>QOVE01000883.1:47995-65978 GCA_003521275.1 Tricholoma sp. MG99
ATCGTTGAACTAATCCTGCTGTTGTTCCAGATGCTGAAGGATACGAAACTCGCACCAGAGTTCCCTATGTCGACCCTTGCAGATTTGTCGGAAGGTTACTCTGGGTCCGATCTTCGGGAGATGTGTCGGAATGCGGCCATGGTTCCAGTAAGGGAGTATATGCGTGGGGCAGGGGAGAACCAAGAACTCCTAGAGAAGGGTCAGTTAGAGGTATGCTGAGCACCATCAGTTCTGATTTTCATCCGAAGATGGCTGATGTATTTTGGAATCAGGGGTTTCATTTACGACTGCTGACTCTTGAAGACTTCTTTGTCTCTGATGGGACGAGTCATTTGCCCTTATCAGATGACGTTGACCACGAATTCGGTTCATAACCCACCTCGATTAGACTACATAATTAATGCTTTCGGTATGTTATTGGATAAACACATAATTGTTTTATTTGATTACTTTCAAGAACACACATAGACAAGCCAGGTTCGCTATTACTACTCATCGTCCCTGTGCACGATTTGCTGGAGCCAAGAAACAATCAACGGTATATTAAAATGGATGATCCGAAGTGACTTCAATCGTGTACGCTATCACATCGATATCCGCGTTTTTTATGGACTGCGGGAGTGATATACCTTGGTCCATCATGATCTTTGCGGCCATTCAGGTTGTTTCGGGATCAAGTTATCATTGGTAAAGTGAATGAGCTATTCGTGAACTCCGAGCCTCTGGATAATGTGTGCTCCGTTTTGTCTCTCCTCCAGCTGCTCGCTGTAGAATGAGCAGGGAAGTGTACCTCGCAGCCGTCTGATGAAGCTCGAGCCCCGGCAGTACAGCTTGCGGTGAAGATGAGAATGAAACAAATGCGTCCAAAGGATATCGATGATACTTGGGCGAACGCCACCAAGATGTACCAGTTGCTAGCGATCGTGATCTGGCATTCACTTGGACTTTACGTTAAGTACGACCGTGGTACATGCATTGGGCGACAATGGACGGTGGAGGCTATATTGATAAAATCGATAATCAGTCGGTAAGTAGCAGTTAGATTTAACTTCGAGGTTACCTAAGCTCAGGTGCATGGGCAAGTCCTTGGATCCTGTTATTATGCCAACAGCTGTGTAAAGAAATAGGATTTAACCATACACGCATGGCGGCAATCAAACGATCTACGTCACAGGGCTCGCCCTGGTGTCTCTCCAGGTTCGCTACAGTTCTCTACCCACGCAGCTAACGGAGACTACGCTATCGTCGCTATGTATCAATATCTGTCAATCATCCGATCGGTTCAGACTTCTCAGCGATTGTGGTTTTTCAAGTTGATGTGTGAGAATATCGGTACACTATAATGCACGCGTACGGTTTGCATCTCACCTTCATCGTAGAAATGTATTTCAAGCTTCAAGTTTCAACACGTCTTGAACCGAGAAAGAAAAGTATGTATGTCTCCATACAAAACACCAGGATGACATATATAATAATTGCAGGACTCGGAGTTAGCCAATAAATCAGGCACGTACGTATGTATAAGTATACAAGTTCTGACAGATCTGACAGGTCGCACAATGGGCTATCTGAAGCATGCCTTTTTGACGTCTGCCGTTATATATATTCAATCGGACCCTTTTGTTTGTTGCCTTTCGTTACCCCCGTGTCTATCACGATGCCCACGGCTAATACGCTGTTCTCGGTATCCTCGTTTATCGCTTTCGTGCTTTGCTGCATTCCTTTCCGACGACATCTACAAGGTAAATGTCCTTTTCTGGCGGCGTCGAACTCATGAGCTCATGATTATTATAGCCTGTAATATAGGGACATGTCTTCTGATGGCTTGGAATGGTGCAGCTTGTCTCATGTACTTCGTCAACTCGATCATTTGGAACTCTAATAGCAATAACTCAGCACCAGTCTGGTGTGATATATGTGGGTTTCTGCACATATCATCTTTAAGTTACATGTATTTGCGACTTATGAATATTTTTTCAGCTTCATGGTTTGGCAATGCTGTTGCTGTTGCAGTACCAGCAGCAATTCTGTGCATTCATCGTCGTCTTTATTACATGGTTATGACCGGGAACACTCTCGTCACTCAAGCTGAAGTAGCCCTCGTCTTTGATGGTCAAGTGCTCAAAAGACTCACTGCGTGTTCAGAAACGCCGTGCTGTGATATTAGACTTCGCACTTGGAATTGGGATTCCTGTGATAGCTGCCATTCTGTGTAAGTTACCCCTCGATGTGCCCTTGTTCTATTGCAAAGTCTCACCAAAATAGTGTATATTCCTCAAGAAGGTCGTTTCTTGTTATACGAGGACTTCGGGTGCTTGTCCGATGTGAACAATACCTCTGTCGGTATCTGTTTGCAAGTTGGACCACAGCTTCTCGTTTCCCTCGTATGCGCTGTTTACGCAAGTGTGTCGAGTCCGCAACATGCATGCACGCGACTGACTCTTTTTCTCTCCAAGTCGTGACGATACGGAAGCTCCACAAGAAGCGTCTGGGGATCCGGGAACTCCTTCATAGTAACAGTAACATTACCACTGGCAGCTACCTACGTCTCCTGATCATTGCTATAATCGGGAGCGTCGTTCTGGTCCCTTTATGCCTGTGGCTGTTCATCTCTTCCTGGAGCACTGTTGAACCTTGGCAGGGATTGAAAAAAACACATGCAGACATGTCCTACGTCCAGGAAATTCCTGCCAGCGTCTGGCAATCCAATCCTTCAACCCTGTATGTTACAGAGATAACTCGCTGGGAGTATGTTATCTGCGCACTCATCTTTTTTGCTTGCTTTGGCCTTCATAAGGAAGCACGCGAGAGCTATCGGTCTGCCATGCGGGATTTAGCTGCATATCTTCCATGTCTACCAGCAACTAGGTACCTTTGTCTCCTCGCCGTTCATCTACATTATTGTTCATGATATTGTTCATCTTTCAGAGCACTTGAGAGCCATGACGCGACCTCTGCGCCTGCGGGGAATCTTCCTCTGGTTTTTGCTCGGGATTCTGACGAACAGAGGAACAAAGCTATTATCTCTACATTAACAAGCACCTACGCCGGCACCACTACAGAGGCTCTCAGTCATGGGGGACATACTTTGTCATCCTATGGTCTAACACTCACCGAAGAAGTCAACCCCCTCGAGGCAGCCCAGTCCATCCCGAGCTCTACCAAACCCGAAACACAGGTTACGCTTTCGATGCCTCCTTGACTTGTCGTAATTCAGATTAGAATGTGCTTCACTTCACCTCTTGCCTATCTACACTCGCATTCAGGGAGTTAAGAGGACCGACTCGCGGCCAGGTACTCTTATCACTGATCGGATCGCACTTACGATTCCACAAGGAACATCTCGTCACATAGTTGCATCTTTCAAAGTTTGTGCGGATGCTAGTGTACTTGATTTACGCACGCGAGGTACAGGGCACTCTGACCCACCAGTACATAGTAAATTTACACTATCACTAATGGTAGAGCTACTGGTACATTACAGTGCTGTTCATTTGCGTGAGCTTCTTCACCAAATCTTGTATGAATGTACATACTACCTACCGAGCCCACAACGTTCATATTTGACATGATCAAACGGTTGGAATTCAAGTCAGCAACTGCAAAAGCTTTAGGCGATGATGAATCAGGCTGCCTCCCTGTTTTTGTTTCCTAGGTTTGCTAGGCTTCTGCCATGCCTCTGATGATTCCATGAAGTATTTCATATCGTCAACCGGTTAATGAAACATTGAGGAAACGAACTGGCAGATCTAGTAGATCCTCGATCGATTGATATTATGATTGCAGTATGGATCGATTCATCACGGAGACTATCGAAGATGTCTAGACTCTGCAACTTGGTAAATGAAAATACAGCCTGAGGTACGTACAAGGGATGCTCTAGTCCCATTATTCGTTGAACGGCTGTCAGATATCTCATGAATATGTCCACTGTCTTTATTCGGTTTACTAGTCGTGGACGTAGGCGAATATCAAATTGTGAACATCGTAAACAATTGTGCTGCTGCTCCCACTGCCACAGCAAATGCAACCACAGCATATGGCAATCCAACGTTTGGAGTAGCAGCCGAGGTTTTGCTCGTCGTGGTAGTTAACAGAGCTGGGCACTGGGGGTCCGTTAGAATATTGCCATACGTGCTCGCGATCCAGAGCACGACTCCGTTTGTCCATCCAAATCCATCCTAGAAGCTGATGAACACCACAACCAAGGAAGAAAGTGGCATATAGAAGACGTACCTGGACAGTATACTCCCCTCCACTACCTGCGGAGTCGACTTCGAAGATCGAGAACTTTTCAAACATCTATACATAACATATCCAGGTCACAAGATATCCTCAACTAAACCAGAAAAAAGCTCACATATCCACTATTCCCAATGCTACCCGTAGCATTCAACTCGGGATCTGACAGCCTCGGGACCAAGCCAGGAATAGACCCCCCAGTCACCCTCCAGCTACAAAACGCACTCGCCATATATCTATTCGCCATCTCCCTTTGCAAAGTCATAGCCCACCCCTCTCCACTCGTTCCGTTCCCACCGTTGAACACCGTTCCACTCAGCCTATTGATGTCGGCGTTCGCGCCAATGGCAGTTGCATTGCTGCCAGTGATACGGATCGGCTGTCCAGGGAGCTGTGATTCGTTCAGTGCAAGTTGGCCTGCGGGGATGAGACTGTAGGTCGATTGGTTGCCGGAGGGGGTTGGAAGGGTGGCACTGGTGACGTTTGAGGGGAGAGCGCGGAGAGCTTGGAGGATGATGTAGTTGTGCGGGGGCCAGCAGTTGGGCGCATCCCTTTTTTGAATTTATAGATTATCAGAAAATATAAGATGGGTTGTAAGGATGCTTACCATTGCTGTCCAGATTGGATGAACGTGGTTGGGAACGATCCATTGTAACGGCTCATAACGAGATTGACCGAGGAGAAGAAGCGGAATGCTTGGTCTGATCCGCTCAGGACTTCATTGGGGATGATGCCGCTCCAGAGAGGATAGAATGTAGCAGCGGTAAAGATTGTGTTTCGGGCGTTGGTACCAAGGTTGAAGTCGTAGAACGCTAGCTAGATGTGAAAAGTTATAGCAGCTGAAGCTTTGGAAGTTTAAGCATGCATACCTTGGAAGAGTCCCACATTAAATCGATGATGCCTGCTCGAAGTGCCTGTGCAGCAGCAGTGTGTGTGGCAGCAGCAGTGCTGTTGGATGAACCGTAAAACCCGGCCATGAGGACGTGATTTTTATCTGTGACCAGATATTGGTGAGAGACCTATTACAACGACGGAGTAGCTTACAAAGAATGCTATTTAGATCGATTGCGACCGTGTTCCTTACGTTCAAGCTTCTTAGGCCATCGTTAGTGCCATTCGCGTTTTCGAGGAACCAACGGCTAGAATAGTCCCATCCTATCACATATTGAATCAAACGGGAGCATGGATATGTTGCCGTATATGCATACCAGTCTCTGCACCACTGGCAAGCTCGGCATACAGTGCAGCCTTTTGGGTGTCAGTCAAGGGGGTCGTGACGTTGTTTGCGGTCAGGTAATCTAATAAATCAATGAAAATGCAGATGCAGACTAGAAAACCTGACGCACCTGTTCGGTATGACTCAGGTCGAGGAGCAGTATTGTTGACTGAGTAATGGTACATGGTATAGCTGGTTTTCGAGAAAGGGCTGGTGATGTTAACAGAGCGATTACTCTTCCACCATTGTAGCTCAGTCTACTCTCGGCATATAGTCAGCATAAAGTATAATGGAATTAGCAATCAAATCTGTACCTCAGCCAAAGGAAGAGCACGGGTAAGAATACTGGTATCACCGCTCGCTGCAACATACCGGGATAACATCTGTGAAAGCATGATTTAAAATCACACCTACGAGAGAGAATGTAACTCACTTGGATGAACATGGGAGGCTGGGATCGGTCCTTGTCTGGGAGAAACTTGAACGTCAGTACGAAGGCCTGGAAAAACAGCAAAGTCATACAGTAAGTCCGTCCTCCGTTTGGGATGAATCCGAAGGAATCAAGCTCATCCATGAAATTCTGGAGCGTGGCATTGACAATGTCGAGCAATCCAGACTGAATCAGCCCTTCCACAATCCAAAAGCTGTCCCAATAGTACTGTTCCCGGAAACGTCCACCTTGTGGGAACATCAGAGACCTTACGTGAACGTGCTGAGATTCTTACCAGGTACCACAAATGTGTGGTTCAATGGAATTAAAGTGCTCTCACATGAACCCTGTACTCCTGTTGGACAAACAACTGACTGGTTCGTTCCTCGAATCAAGCGAGTCCAGAATGTATGCACGGTCTGAGAAAATGCCTTTAGAATGGGCGCAGATGTGACATTGTTAAGGAAGGACGGATTCTGGTTGAAGTTGGAGAGCGTAAGGGCTTCGAGTTCTTGTCCTTCTCCTCGGAAATCATTGTCAAGAAAGTTGACGATTTCACCATATGTTCCCGTGGATCCTATAACCTGGAAATCCGAAAGTACGGCCTGTGACTGTTTGCTGGTTGGCTGTGATTGCGACGGTAAGGCCTTCATGTGATTGACTGCAATGTGTGTATATCCGACGTGCATACCTTGTCTACAAAAGTCTTGTCATCTGGGTATAGATGTGCGAGGTTTACTGTTTGCAATAACTGAGATGGGGGTGAGCTACACGCGAGATTACCAAACGAGGCGACCTACAGGACCAGGACAGAATATCTGGGATGTACACCAACTTTGGGTTGGAGGCACCGCCGCTTGCGAAGGCAGCAGGCTATTAAGAGAGGCAGTAGGACTTGGAGTAGCAGTAGCGACTGGCGACGTTGAGGTGGACTGAGCGAAACTGCGAGATAACAGACACGCAAAGGTAACAAAGCTCGCTGGGGACAGCATGGCAATGCTGGAAACGCGGCTTCAGAAGTATAGGCGGACATGACACCCTATATATATATCGGAAGAGGAGATGCTTGAGGTCCATGAGGCAAAAGCCGAGCTTGAAATATCATATCCGACCCGGAGCCATCTAGTCAACATGGCTGTTGACCCCACGAGACTGATCGTGCATCGATCCATGGCATGCAATTATACCCGGCGCTTGGATAAATCAAGGAACAAGCTAGCAAAATATGACTATGTATAAGACTCCAGAGTCCATAATAGCTCTGCCAGTGAATGCTGTTGGCATGGGCGTTTACATTCTTGAGATACACATGGGCGTAACTTGATGGCAACAATCATCAGAATCTTCTACATAATCGCGTAACTATACCACCATTTTACAACCGAAAGACTCGGAGTGCACAACTGGTAATCGCTCCCTAAGGACAACAGAAGGCCTATTGCATGGTTCCGTAATCAACATGATGGCATTCGCCCCGTCGAGGTGAGGCCAACTCTCGATCCTGCTGAAATAGTCGGGTAACCAAGAGGTTACTGGGTGAACACTCACCTCTTTCTAGAAGGGCTCAGGATCACTTTCCAATTACATAGTGACAAATTATACGAATTCATCCACGCTCCGACATAAGAAGAAAAGGCAATATCATTTACATTTCTGAGGATCGAATTTGGTGAACTCACGTCACAACTTCAAGGTCCCCACACGGAACATCTCTCCTCACTTCCCAAGCCCCACCTCACCTCAACCTACGTCCCAATGCGTTGAATCATAATACTAGTAACTTAGGAAAAAGCCGCGCGTCGTGCACCTCAGCAGGAACAAGTAACCAGTGCTACGTAACGCACCTGCGCCCTCTGAAAAGAGTAGCGAAAATAGTACTCACTACTGCCCGCTCGCCCCATGAGCACTGACATTAGTCCACAAGCGTTTTCTCTGTCAAGAGGCCTTCACCATACGCCATACTTTCAAAGATCACTTGCCGCCAGACGCCTGTGGTAAATTCAACTGCTTCTTCCTCCAGCACCTGAGAAAAACCACTGTCAGAATGTAAAAAGAGTGAACACAAAGGTGAAGCGCACCGGCGCCAAGCCTTCCACTAATTTTTGTGGCCCTTTGTGGTCCTTGAGATGTTCAAGCACGAACATGATGAGATCTTCCTCCTCCATCTCTCCAAGATATTTCACCATCAACCGCTTGACCAGAGGTTCGAACTTCCGGTCTATAATAACCTGCGAACGGGACCAAGTTACAACATGTCGGAGAAGCAAGCACATCAGATAGCTTACATCAGACAAACCATCCCATCTAACTTTCGACTTGAATAACGTGTCCTTGTCATGAGGAACCGAAACCCTAATTCGCTCGACTCTCTCTCTCGTCTTCTCTCCACTTTCTGCCACACTAAAATCAAGTTTGACAAGCGGGACTTTACGTTTCTTAATCCCATCCTCCTCCTCATCCTCCTGTCCAAACACAGGGGCTGATGCCTTCTCCTTATTCCCGGTTTCTTTCGTGGGTAAAGGTGCAATAGAAACGTTGAGCCTGACGGGAGCACCATCATCCAGCAGAAGACCAGCCTTTCTTTGTTCGTCGGCTAGTGCCTGCATCTCGTCCATTTGGCGAGCGAGGAAATCTTCTGATTCTCGCCTCAGGTTTTCTGCTTCTTGTTCTTCGAAGCGTCGTGATTTCGCATCTGCCGCCTCTTCTTGCTCAAGTCGCCGAGCTCTTAGATGACGCCATCGGGGACTTAATATAGATACAGTGAGCTTGACTTTATTATTACCGACGAAAGATATAGCGCACCGATCAACATAAAACATCTCGTCACTTTCATCATCATCCCAAATGGCTAAACGAGACCGCATCTCAACATGCTGACGCTCCTCCGCCTCTTTTGTAGCACGATCGCGAGCAATGGCACGCTCCAAAGTCTGGATTCGCGTTCGCTCTCGTGGTTCGTACCGACGTTCACGCTGAAGAAGGTGAGTGAAATAGACATCACGAAACTGTAAATTGACTCACATCTCGGAACGAAACCTCCTCATCACGACGTCTGCTTTCCTTCCTCTCTGCCTCTAACTCCTCGTCGGTTTTGGTTGGCTTCCCAGCCATGTGACGCCCTCCACTATCGCCTGTGCCGCCGTCCTCCGCTTTTACAAATCCGACAGGTTTGCTATATCCCTGAGCACCCTTACCAAACCCTTGTTGTTTGGATGGTTGTGACGAGCTCACAGCTGGTTGAGCCGACGATTGTTGTTGGGCCGATTGTTGCTGTGGCTTACCCCATTCACGAACCTTGGGCCCACTCGGAGCCCCCGCCATTGGAATGCTTTCCCGAACATCACGCATTTTTTCGCGCTCTCGTTTCGCTGCACGTTCACGGAACTGAGCTATTTCAGAAATAACTAACCCCCGTTGGGTCTCTGGTAGATCGGCTTCGTGAAGATCATGAAGATGTGGCGGAATCACATATTTTTCTTTGTCAATAAGCCCATTATTTGCAGCATCTTGCGACATGCGGTTGATATCAGCTACTAGCTCGTCCAACTTTTGTTGAGACTGTTTTATTTGAGCTTCGTCCGCCTGATGTTTTTGGGTAGACCAGTAAGACCAACATCACGTATACGGAAACAATCAAGGACAACGTACATCCGTGACCATGCGTTGTGACTTGTAAGCATCCAAAAAGGCTTTCGTCTTCTCATCTGCTTTCACCTGTCATCTCGACGTGGGCTTGAAGAGAAATAACAAGACTGAATGCAACGCACCAGCAATTTCTTGTTCGCACATCCATCCTCCAATGCAGGGAGCTCTATACCATTCATCAGTGCGAGTGCGCGCAATGCACCATCAGGCTCCTCAAACTCTGCAAAACCGAAACCTTGTGGCTTATTCGCAGGCGTAATTAGGCGCTTGAACGACTTGATAGGACCGCATGCCTGATCATGAGCTGAATTAGATGCGACTCAAAAAGATAGCGAGATAAAAGACTTACCATCAAGAGTTGGTTGAGAAAAGCATCGGTGATGCCACCAGAAATTGAGCCGATAAAAAGTGTGGTTTCTTTGTGTGCTTGCGGAGGAACAAAATGCATTTGTTGCTGCTGTGCGAGAGCCGACATTGAGGGACCCTGGCCGTAAGACGGCAAAGGTGGACGCAGACCAAGTCCTAACCGATTGGGCGCAGGTAACATATTTTGATTACAAGTCTAATTGCTGAGTTAGTGTTTCTGATGATAAGTTCAATATATCTAGCTGCAAAGTTACTAGAGCATACATACGATGAAAAACCGGCAATGCGGGCGAGCGGACGGAAGAAGCGCGAAGAGCCAAGGTGGGAGTCGACAAGCGCTTCAAGGAAGCGAACCCTTATGTATCTCCTAAAATTCCCACGAGTTTATCTCATTCCCTGGGCCATTCACTCGTCTCTCATATCTTATACCCACGTTTATCCACCTTCGACGATGGTCTTGTTCTTTACATCAACCGGTACGATGTCCCAGTCGACACTATGACATAGCCTCATACAACTATCCAGCTTCGAATCCACCAGTGACCCTTTATATGGGTCGGGACAAGGTGGAAAGTTCGTTTGATAATCGCCTCACAGCAAGGGCTTCTTCCAATGACACAATGGGTCTTCAGACGAAGAATTGATACGCTATGCTTGGCCACAAGACGTCTGGTTCCACGTCGACAAGTTATCATCTGCTCATGTCTATCTCCGAATGCCAGATGGAATGGTTTGGGAGAACATCCCTGAGGCTCTGCTCACGGATTGCGCACAACTTGTAAAGGCAAACTCTATAGAAGGTACATTTTTAAACCTCGATTAAATTGATTGGTTTAACCCCCAAGATATAGGAAATAAGAAGGATAATTTGGCGATTATCTATACCCCCGGAGCCAACTTGAAAGTACGTTGTTGCCTCTATCCAATGGTCAAAAATTTCCACTTCATTAGAAAACAGGGGATATGGCTGTAGGCCAAGTGTCCTTCCACAATGATAAACGAGTGCGCCATGATTCTACCTGCATCCGCCTTATCTCTGATAAGAAAATGCCCAGGTCAAAAGAGGTATCATGACGGTGTTTCTTATCAAGGTTGATACGTTGATCTCCTGTCCTAGTTCATATCGCAAAGCGTGAGAACCCTATCGTCAACCGTCTAAACAAAACCAAGGTCGAAAAAGATGTGGATCACGAACAAGAAAGAGTCGACCGCATCAAGGCAGAGTCTTCTATTCGCAGAGTAGCGGCGGCAGAGCAGGTAGAATGGCTTATCTTCCCTCTGCTGACGCCATGTTCTCACATGCCGCACAGAAGAAAGTCGAGCTCGAGTTAGCTCGGGCACGCGAGGCCGAGAAATCTGCTCGTTCTTACGATTCGCTTTTTAATGTGGAGGAAGATGAGATCGAGCTTCCAAAGACAGGAAAGGCACTGGAGGAGGATTTCATATAAATAAACCAAGGTGCGAGGCATGTAATTTATACATCCTGGAGCGTAATGCCACGGCTCGGCATTGTGCCTTGTTCGAACAGGTCCATGGCCTTGAAGGTTTAATGAGTGGACCTTGCAATGAGCTCTTACCGCTGCAGGTGCCTCTCTTTTCCATTGCACATCAGATATTCTTTGTGAGTTGATCAAGAGCCACATGCCCAATCTTGGACTGGATTCATATCCGATACGCTGATAACATATCCTTAAATATGGCGAAGCTCTATAATATACTACAATTTTAGTAAGTCTTGACCCTTATTATATTATAAGATCAACTTGCAGGACGGATCAGCAAAGACTAAATGCAAACTGATGAGACCACCTCTCTTCTGCGTCCTAACCAAACAATGGCTTCGGGGTTGGCGCCCATCCTTTTTTTGGAGACATCTTGGCAAACTTTAAGTCGCTCACAAGTCGCTCATTGGATTATTCAGGTTCCCACTTTCTGGAAGCGTCTCGGAATTGGTAACATTCTGTGCAGTGATAGATTCTTCAATTCTCGTGACTCCTGTGCGCAATTAGAAGACCTGGTTTAGTTTGAAGATACCTACATAGAAGACTCGCCTTTATTGATTTCATGGACTGGTAGCATTCCAGTGTGCAGTGTTTATTCAGTTCTCGTGACACCCGTGCGCAATTTAGAACGGACAAGACCAGACAAGACCTGGTTTAGTCTGAAGATACCTAGAAGACTCGCCTTTATTGATTTCATAAACTCTTTATTGGAAGGTGCGATGGAGGCAGTAGAGGAAGTCTTGGCCGACATTGAGCTTGCATATGAGTTGTCGAAGCAGCGCCGGAAAACGGTTTGGAGCCTTGTTTAAACAATGACCAGGGACTCACTCGACTTGAACGCTCATTTGACGGCCCTGAGACTGGCAGCTTGCAGTATTGTAAGATACACATGGGTCACGGTCATGCTAGTGAATTCGCAACATACGACATCCTTCGACGATTTAGGTCAAGAGAAACCAGCTAAACTTGTACTATCGATATGGGCATTGCACGATGATTCCGGATCCGGTACATGTTCAATTGTGGGTCCAAAGCCACGCGACCACCTCTGTCGTACAATTTCCTTTCAAAGGCAAGAAATTAGGATAGCTATGGTGTAATTGTTTAGGAGGGCCTATCGTTCTGAGTTTAGCGACATAGTTAGCGCAGCGAAGTTACTAGTCTACTATCCGAGTCGCAAACTTGAACTTGAACTTGAACTTGAAGGTGGACTCAATATGGCCGCCGCGACACGTGCTTGGTTGGTCGATCGCCTTCCTAATTTGGATCAGGCCATTTTTGAATCGGCGAGGACTTACTTAGTTTGAGACGTCAGAGACGATGAGTCCGAGTCTTCATCTTCCACATCCTTCCGACATTCCCAGCAAAGAAGAGGACACAGAAAGCGATTCGGGTTCATCGGACCTGGACGATGATGATCAGAACTGGGACGATTGGGTGTCAGATTCTTTTGCCAAACAGCCCTGTATATCTCTATTCGATGAAAAAACGTTTCCGTCGGTCAAGGATGCATTGCTACACGACCGATCGGACCATGGATTCGACTTGGGTGACTTCTGTTCCAGGCTATGTCTGCATTTTTTTCTCCATCGAGGCCGATCGTTTCGATTGATATTTTGGGTTTATTGTAGCGCTTGATTTCCATGGACGCGTACGCTTGATCAACTACATACGTAGAATGGTGACATCTACTCAACCGTTTCAGAAAAATGCATAACCATAATTTTAGAAACCATCTCCGAGCAATTTAAATACGCTACAAGGGAATGAATCCCTTTTTACATCAGATGAGTATCTCCTTCCTGCTCTGGAAGATGACCCAATGCTTCGTGAGTATGGTCATTTTGTGTGATTCTTTGGATCTTACGAGACAACTACTAGAGTTTCAAGAAGAGAACTGGTCAGATTCCGAGGATGAAAGTGAAACCAAGAAAGATCCTAGCAAACGGATTCAAGCCTTGGAAAAGAAGCTAGCTCTCATGAAGCAGGATTTTGCTGATTATCGTTCCTTGATCGGACAGAATGTGAACGTAGCGAAATTCTTGGACGCTACCGCCGATCCTGATTCAAACCACCCTGCCGCTGCAGCGGTCTCAGCCCGCGACGACGACACACATTACTTTCAGAGTTATGGCGATAATGGCAAGTGATACTTGTAATTAATACAACGCATCTAATTCTGTTCGTCAGATATCCACGCTGTAATGATTCAGGACAAAGTACGAACGTCGACGTATGCACATTTTATCCTAACGAATCCTACGCTGTTCCGTGATGCCATCGTTCTGGACGTGGGCTGTGGAACAGGTATTCTTTCCCTATTTGCCGCAAAGAGTGGCGCCAAGAGGGTAATCGCGGTGGATGCCAGCGTCATCGCTGAGAAGGCCGAGCGTATTGTAAAGGCCAACGGCTTGGGCAATGTCATCACTGTTATCAAAGGGAAAGTGGAAGAGATTACGCTTCCAGACGATATCAAACATGTGGATATCATTATTTCAGAATGGATGGGATATGCCCTTCTTTACGAATCCATGCTCGATTCTGTGCTGCGTGCGCGAGATCGGTTTTTACGACCTGGCGGTGTAATGGCGCCCAGTCAGTCCAAAATGATGCTTGGCCTTTGCGATGCCCACGAAATCTATAAGGACCGCATCGGATTCTGGAGCGATGTCTATGGTATGCCAGTTTTTTAAATTTCTGCAGCCTACACTGACGTTTTTAGGTTTTGATCTGTCAACGATGGCGGAAAATCTATATGATGAAGCAATCGTCGATGTCGTAGGACCGAACACCATGCTCAGTACGCCTTATACAATCAAGGTATCTATTTGTTATCTACTGCCTCTCTCTGTTTTGACATCGTACAGGACTTACTTCTTAGTGAAGTGACACCTCGCCAGCTTGACTTCTCCTCGACTTTCACTCTTGAATCCAATGCTGAGCGACGCACAAAAGTCAACGCTTTCATTCTTTATTTCGATATGTTCTTTACTACCACTGGTCACCCGGTGCCGCCAAGCACTGACGTGAAAGTGATCAAAGACGGCGATGTTATCCTTGCCGAAGTTTGGCCTGTTGGGGGAAAGTCAGCGCCGAAGCGACGAAAGAGCTATAGTGTTGATAAGGATGCTATTACCAGCTTTAGCACAGGCCCTCAAAGCATGCCAACGCACTGGAAACAGACTCTGTTTTTACTCCGAGAGCCAATTAGTGTTGCTGAGGGTTGGTGTCAGTCCACCGTGTAAAATGCTAGTCTAATCTATTAATCTGACAGGATCCATTGTGAGTGGGACCTTCCACTGCCGCAAGAGTGAGGTCAACTCTAGAGAGTTGGAGGTAGAAATCCACTATTCCGTGAGACAAGACGCAGAAGCGTCAGCAAGTGACATCACCGTCCAAATGTACAAAGTACGATGAGACAAGACGTACGTTTCTAACTAAAGGGAAACATAACTGAAAGACACAACTTGATATGTATCATAGTATCTAATGACCATACGTCGCCCGCAGGCGTGCTTTGACATATTCTCCTGCTGTGATAACCTCGTATTTGAGTGGTCGGTCAGGTGATATACAACTTGGAATTGGCTGCAACTGCGTCAGTCAATCATGAACATCGGGAAACGAGGACTGCACCTCTAGTTTGACATCATAGTCAGTTCCAAAAAATAGTGGAATAGAGTAACGGCGAACGCCACTGCGGTTTACAGCTCGATGGACAGTCGATTTGAAAATATCATCTTAAAATCGGATAAGTGTAATCAGACGTGTGCGCCGATGAAGACACTTACTGGTCCAGCGTGCAAATTGATCTCCTAGACTTTTAAACAGATGAGTACATGACAGAAAAGAGTGACGGAAGTCTAGCCCATACTTGATGACCAAAGTTCCAGGAATGGGCGGAGCATTTATCCATTCGTTGCTTGAATTTAAGACCTGCAATGCCTGGATCCCAGGTTCTTGCCATAGAATGGTGAAGCACTGGGGGAAAAACTTCAAATTAACAATTATAGACAACATCCGGATGAGTGACCACCTCCCAGCTATTTCATTTGTCAGTAAGATTCAGAATGTGGACATACAGTGATAGATAACTTACTCTGTATGAGCACCAATGCCGATGACACGCTCATCTATTGGACCCATTTGAGGTGGATAATGCAAGAGTTTCATCAGAGCTGCTGAATTTCGCGTCTAATGGAGTTAATCGGAACCAAGGGATATTTAGAAGGAAGGAAAACCAAACTTTGTCATCGAAAAAAGTCTCAGGTAGGTCTAATGCGAGAGCAAACAGGGGAAACAACGTCTTCCCGAGCGATACCGCTAAGTGACTTGCAATATAAATGAGGTAGCTGTATTGCTTTATAGAGATTGGGAGCGTACTAGTATTCCAAAACTTTATCACGAAATGCAGGGAGCCCGGATGGCCATTGATTAGCGTCGTTCATGATACCACTGTGAGCAACCCTCGCTTTATTCTCATCACGCTCACTGAGCGCTTCCCAGCCAATTTCAAAACCTTCTTGCAAGTCTCCGGCGTTGTTGGGGTTGTTGTTCCCGCTCAGAAGCGGGGAGTAACCCCTAAAGGTAGGCGTATTCTTGTTCTCGATCTATTGGTGCCATGTACTAGTAGTAAGAAACAGTCATGCTTGTGAGCGTCCGGGTGCATTTACCTTCATCTTGGAGGCGAGCGGGAGCGAGAAGAGATCCTTTGCCGCTTCGTAGACCTGCTGGATCGTATCTTCCGCGATTCCATGGTTCTTAACTGTTATCTCGGTTTCCCGTTGGTTTGTCGACCGACTAAGCTAATCCGATTGCAATGCATACCGTAGAAAAATCCAACATTCATGCATGCGTTCCTTATTTCATCAGCCAGGACCTTTTTCGCACTTTCGCTATTGTTTGAAATGGCGGCCAGATCTCTGTTATTAGAAGAATGGCATCAGAATTCAGGAATCTTGTATCAGATTAGTTCTTCAAGCTTCCTGGTTTCGACGACACACATAATAGGAATGGATTTGAAGACAACCGAGCTTGCATTGTCATCTCCTGGTAGTAATGACATGATCTCCGAGTCGACTCACTGGCACGGACAAATCCGAGTCCAAGTCAGCCGATTTGGTAATGGCATCGGAAGCTGCAGTGCCGGACTTGGATGCAGATTTACTCGGAGCCACTCAGCCAACTCAATCTTGAATTCAACAGACGAATAAAATGGCCGCGTTGAGGTACGTTGCAGAAACAACGAAACATTTTCATATTGACTGTCATAAAATGCAGGACTGTCGCTGATTGTATCTTTTGCAAAATCATTCAAGGTAGCCGAGCGTTCAAGTTAACGATGTCTTGGCGGCTGATGTACCATAAGGTCAAATACCAAGCTATAAACTTCTTGAAACGCCTGAATTGTTCGTGAATACAACTTGGAACTATGCTATGACCACGGGACTAAGGGTTAATGATCCTCCTAGGTACTCGTTCCTGACCATCGGTCCACTGTCTAGAGGCCATGCACTTATCATTCCTAAATGTCGGTCATTATCACAACTTGCGTTCTTGGATCACTGAAATGGTGTATAGATCACGCGCAGAAGGTACATGACGTTCCAGACGAGTATCTTAGGGAATTGCTGCCTATGGCAAAGAAGATCGCCGTCGCTACGGGCGTCGAGGATTACAATATTCTTCAAAATAATGGAAGCGTAGCTCACCAGGTCAGCCCATCCTAAAGTGTGAGTTGATACCTGGGTCCCTGACGATGAAAAGGCTGTCGATCATGTTCATTTCCATGTCATTCCCAAACAGTCGCACAACGTGGGGCTGATGATGGCATGGAAAGAGGACGAAGCAGAGAAAGCTGAATTGAAGAAAGCTTTGGATGAGATGATACAGAGGTTGAAGTCAAACGGTCATCTGGAGTAATCTTGTCTGTATGAAAGATTGAAGAAGGAATATAATTTGTACATGTCACAAAGCTGTAAGCTGTAAGTACATGCAAGTCTTACTAGGACGTCGTCGGCGTTAGACTTGTCAGGACTCAGAAACGCAGTTTTACAGCGTCGGGCCGAGGACAAGCCGCACCCAAATTACGTAACGTCGTCAAAAGTTATCTCTCATCGAGGATGAGCGCTTTGTTCTATTCTGCCGCCTACACAACCTCGATGCGATGTCTAATCGCAATTCAGAAATAATAGGTTCTGTATTTGAGCGAAAACCTAGTCTGGTCCCGACATCTCCCCAAGTCTTTGCTTCAAGCAAGACTGGCTTTCCCGCGGTCCAACATCGCTCGAAAAGCGCCTTCGCTCGTAGCAGAGGAAAAGCAGTTCCATCAAGACTACATGATGTCCCTGTTGTTACTCAAACTAACAGAAGACCGAAACCTGTCGAACCAGATGAATGGAGGGAGCAAATGGGCCGTGAAAATCAGGAACGAGTAGATACCATGACTGAGGAGGAGAGAGAGGAGGAAAGGCGAGAAATAATTGCGCGCTTTGGAGCAGGAGTTGGTGATCTTTTAAAGCGAGTCCAGCAGGCCAGGCTCCAAGCAGGAAAAACAGATCAGGCTCTCGTTAATCACCTTGA